>CM017897.1:19954812-20123972 GCA_008369825.1 Triplophysa tibetana
TGTGAGCTTATCTTTAATATTTAATTTAAGTTAATGGAATAATAATGGAATTTACATGAGTAAAATGATCTTATTGGTTTACATGTGTTTCACAACGTGATCCCATGGCTTCACATGGTTATTTATATGTGTGTCACATGTGATCCCATTGGTTTTACATAGGAATATACATGGGTTTTCACATGTGAGCCATGGGTTTCACAAGGTAATTTATATGAGTGATCACATGTAACCCCATGGGTTTTCACATGAGAATGCACATGTGTCATATGTGATCTTATGGGTTCACACATGAATGTGCATGTGTTTCACATGTGATCCCATACATGGGTTCCCACATGTATCCCATTGGTTTCAAATGGTAATTTATATGAGCGATCACTGTAACCCCATGGGTTTCACATGATAATGCACATGTGTCATATGTGATCTTATGGTTCACACAAGAATGCACATGTGTTTCACATGTGACCCATGGGTTTCACGGGATTTCACACGGATTTCAAACAGCTTTCAACAAAACTGTTCCAAAAACCACATTTCCATATGCATTTCACAAGGGATTTTAACATGTTCTCATGGTATTTTAACATGTTTCCACCACATGAAATTTCACATGTGAAACTCATGTGACTTTTCCGTAGGGCCGCGAGGACGGAAGGTAAAGCGCTGGGGTAGAGATGAGACCTTAATTATTTGTATGTACAGAGTATCTCACCAGGGTTTTTTTATGTGATTGTTATGCTGTGTTTGCGTGTATTTCTTTGGTTTCTTTAACTTAATTTGCTGTGCTGTGGATGCATTGTGGCATCTCTCCCTGCTGAGGTAATTTGGGGACCGTCCTCGTGTGTAGTATTTTTGTGAATCCACCAATAAATTCTGGCAAACATTTATCTGAACCTGTTTTTTGTAAGAGTATTAATTGAAGAGAGTACTGTAACACAGTTATTCAAATACTCTTAAGCACAGTATGTGTATATTCTTCTTTCTAAACGATCACATGAGTTTCTGTGATAAAGTGTATTCCCTAAACAGGACATATGAATTGATTATAGTGATGACACCGTTCTTCACTTTCACTTTAAAACGCTTAAATAGTGGCCTTACCTCCACGTAATATTACATACATTATCGGCACTATATCATCTTATTTCTTGACCGCATGACATGTATATATTTATCTTTATTAATCCCCGCTGTTTTAGTCGCCGCTACTCAATGCGCTCTGCATCGTTGTCGCTTCCATCTGTTTTGAAGATTAAAGTGTTCACGAAAGACGACTCGCCTCATAACACTCACTTGTGATTTGCTGAATGTTAATTCACTCGAATATATGTAACTATCCAGATCACATGGGCGGAAATGTTGGCGGAGGTGTGTCGAATAAACATATAATCATATTATATACTTTTCATAAGGTGCACTGGAAGATGTGTTGACGAAAGAGTTCTGATGCCCATCGCCTTGAAGAGATGCCGGTGTCGGGGTGGACCTGCTTGAGGACTTTGTACACGTAGATGGCGTAACTCTCCTTCCTGGACTTTCTCCGCTTCTTTCCTCCATTACGTCGGTCTTGGTGACGGCCTTCTAGAGAGCCCTTCTTGGGTGGCAGGTTTGGCTGGATCAGGCATGTTTGCTTCACGTGGGCATTCTCAGATTGGGTTTCCATTTTTTTTTATTTTTAGTGCATGATTTTTCATAGTCAGGAAAGTGCCATTTTCAGGATTGTCACATCCATAACGCTACATATTCCTCAAAAATGTACACATGAAAATTAATAAAAGTAACTATTTTATGCTCTATAAAGAGGCATCCCTTCTCCATTCAATGGGTATTAAAGCTTCAGGATTGTGCATTTTATTTCACAGAAATCCTACAAAGTTTGTCGTCTACCAAAAACCACGTCCTTTTTTGTCACATCCATAAGGCATGTTTATTTCCCTTTAAAATTGTTTTATGTTTAGTCTCTATCAACACGGGTTTAGTAAAATATAAACAGATGGTTCAATATATTCATAACAAATGCATTCTCTGAGCATTTTTATGCCACATCCATAACGCCATATGTGGCGTCCAACGTTGGAATTGCCCTTTTGCAGTTTTAAGATACTTGGACGCTGTAACAACAAACTACTCTAACTGTGCCCATATTAGTTTTATTACAACAAAACGTTTTTGCCATTTACATTTAAAACGTAAAAGCTCATTTTTATAGGCGGGTTTGGTTAAAAGTATTTTACCTCAGGATAACGGATGGGACCGGGTGTTCCTTTCAGAAGGGAGTGGCTGTGCGCTCAGTGGTAATAGACCTACTAGTCCGCTTTCAAGGGCAAGATGTTAACTCTTTTGAAAGTTTTTTTATTTTCGTTCGTTTATTTATTTATTTTTTAAGAAAATAATGTGCATTTATATAATGCACTTATTAAATATATATTAAATATCATATATGCAATTATTAAAAGCGTACCTAATATGTTTTTGAATGACATTATCTGGTTCTTAATCTGTCCATGTAAAATATCATTTTATCATTACCTCTAGATTCCATCCATCCATTTTCTTCCGCTTATCCGGGGCCGGGTCGCGGTGGCAGCAGTCTAAGCAGGGATGCCCAGACTTCCCTCTCCCTAGACACTTCATCCAGCTCTTCCGGGGGGACACCGAGGCGTTCCCAGGCCAGCCGGGAGACATAGTCCCTCCAGCGTGTCCTAGGTCTTCCCCGGGGTCTCCTCCCGGTGGGACATGTCCGGAACACCTTCCCGGGAAGGCGTCCAGGGGGCATCCAGAAAAGATGCCCAAGCCACCTCAGCTGGCCCCTCTCGATGTGGAGGAGCAGCGGATCTACTCTGAGCTCCTCCCGAGTGACCGAGCTTCTCACCCTATCTCTAAGGGATCGCCCAGCCACCCTGCGGAGAAAGCTCATTTCGGCCGCCTGTATCCGGGATCTTGTCCTTTCGGTCATGACCCACAGCTCATGACCATAGGTGAGAGTAGGAACGTAGATTGACCGGTAAATCGAGAGCTTCGCCTTGCGGCTCAGCTCCTTCTTCACCACGACAGACCGGTACTGCGACCGCATTTCTGCAGAAGCTGCACCGATCCGTCTGTCAATCTCCCGTTCCATCCTTCCCTCACTCGTGAACCTCTAGGTTGCATATTGATTAAAAATCTTAGTGTGTAACGGTGGCCGCCTCAAAATTTACATTTAAACTTAGAAGATGGATTTTAACCTGAATCAAAATTGTTCAGGGGCCAGACCAGAAGAAACTCTGATCAAAAAATTATAAGTAATTACCAATTTTCACAATATATTATTTCACACGAGCTTCCGGAGTAATATATCACCGTTTCCCCCACCCCAAAAAAGAGAGAGAAAAAAACGAAGGGCCACATAAAGGACTAAATTCAATAATGCAAAAACAACAGCAAAAAGGTATAATCTTCTTAAAAGCCCCACTCAAAAAAAAGAACCAACATAAAATATTTGTATATAATGTAATTTTTCAACACATGTCACAAAAGATTAACATGTACAATCAAACTACTTCAATCGGTAACTGAGAAAAGAGTCCATCAAAATGTAAACCTAGAAAGTCCATGAGAACAAAGTTTGTTGCAATCAACATGAAATATCCGTTTAACTCACGGTTGCACAGTTCAAAGTAAAAAACTTCTATGTAGAAATAGTCCATAAAACGAAAACATATCACAATCAGCGATCAACCTCTGAAGCAGTAAGAGACGCATGCAAAATATGCGGATGGGAGTCGTGAGGACCAGGATTAAGAACCACAGTAGCTCGGTGGCTACCAGTCAAACCATCGTTTTAGCTTTTACATGACAAGAGGGAGTGTTCGAGGGTCTGAAACGTTTTTAGAAAAGTCTACAAGAACACTACAAGAAGTTAAATGCAGTGTAATAGTTATCTTTATCAGTCTACTCATTTTCTTCATCTTCATGCTCATCTTTTCGCAATTTATAAAAAAAGAAACAGAAAAATTGTGCGCCATCGCATGGTACAAATTAAACTCTTGGCACAAAAGTCAAGAGGTTACGCACAACACGTGACATAATTAAACCAATAACTTTAAAAACAGCAGGGTGCACTGATTGGTCGATCAACCAGAGGAACATATCAACAATTCCTTATTGTTTTATTTTAAGCAATCAAAAATATGAGGGGGCTGTACATGTAAAGTGGAGCCCCCAAAGCAAGGAATATGTAAGAGAACACTACTGAATAGAAAAAAAATTCAAGAAAGGCTATTTTAAAGTCTGTTGTGGTTTCTTTTTTGACTGCATGATATAACGTTCAGTTTATTGAGCTGTTTCTGTTGTAATGAAGTCTAAATGTTTTCTTTTCTGCATTGATAAATGTGTATAAAATGGAATTATTTCAGGTGATTCCAGTCTAGTTTGCTATATTTATTAAGACAGTTTCTAGGCTGCCAATTTCTTTTAATAAAAATAAACATTATTAAAACTGTTATGATTGCAGATGAAGTTAAACATCAGGAGTTTATTTGAATTTAGATACATACATACATAATAAAAGTCACCTTCACCAGATTTCCATTCACATCCAGAATATTCTGTGTCAGAGATCAAGCAGACATTTAAAAAGATGAGAAAGTGCTAAAATAACACAATGAGCTGAAAAAGCTAAAGCAGTAAACAAACACATCACTATCATCTGTTATTAAACTCATGTCATACTCTTGACATCCACAAATAAATGTCAGTAATGTAAACACTGGTCCAGAGCGATTACATTTTTTCCCTTTATATTTATCTCTTTGTAAATCTTTCATAAACATTTGAATCTTAAATATATTAGTTTAATAATTTGGTTTATTGGTTATAAATGTTATTGTGATTGTTTAAAAAAGCTGAAACTGGAAGTTCTTCAGGACCAGCGCTGTTTACATCATCTGAAGTGATCTACATCACAGAAAGTGACAGACAATGATTAATTTTCTTTATTTGTGGTGCAGATGAAGTTGAGTTTGTGAGATCGAGGAAGGCTGATCCACTTATGATCTCCTCCAGACTGAACCGCTCCGGCTCTGTGTTCACCACTGCAGTCCTTCAGTTGGATCTGAACCCCTGGAGCCCAGTTCTGATAGCAGACGACCTCTCCTCGTACCCAGATCCAGAGATTCATGAGACAGTAATAGTGTAACCCCAGCCACACCTCAGCAGACGAGGCCTCATGAACCGCTCCTGTCACCCAGAGCTGAATCTTCTCTGAATCAACTGAAACCAGATCCACATGATTCTCTCTGCAGTATCTCACAGCTTCAGTCCAGCTCAGATTCTTCTGGATCAATACCAGCTCATCTGAACACACAATAAACAAACAACTGAACATGAGAACAAAACACGAACACTGTGACTGAACTGAGATCAGTTTTATCATGAAGAAACTTCTGTCATCAAACAGGCACATTAATATAATTAACTCACTTTCATGACACACAAAAGTGTAAGAGTTACTGCAGCGTGCATCATACCATTGAACCTGATCATTCATTCTGACCTCTGTACAATCTTCAGAACCACCAAAATGACCAGGTTCACCAGAGCTCCAGTATCTGAAGGCGGAGTCAGTGTTATCTGACCACTCCCACGAGTCTCTGAACAGACCAATCCAGACAGATGTATCAGTATCATTAATGATGTTGTGGATCAGTTGATTGTCAGTCTGGTTCCTCACACTGATCAGATCAGTATGATACTGTCTGCAGAAACTCTGAGCTTCTCTCCATGTTTTATAAGGATCAGTGATGTATGCTTTACTGCTGTCTGTTGAAGAAAATAAAGATTCAAGTCTCATGATTTTCATTCACTAACAGAACCAAAACTTTCAAAATGATAGAGTTTCATGAATCTTCAGAAACTCTTTTCTTCTGAACGTTTTAAGCAGTCCTTCATTTGTGAATCTGAAGGTGCTGAAACAAACTATAATAGTTATGAGAGTGGAGGAGCTGGTGTTGATATTGTATAAAACAGAAAACAGTTTTCTTCACTCTTAACCCGAATTAGTTGACTTTACAAGAAAATTGCGTTTAAACCTGTCTGCACTTAAGGGTATTAGTTTACACACAGGTTGAAAGTAAACAGGTTAAATTTACAAATCATAATAAGTTGGCAAATCAAGTTTCCATTAGAAATGTCTGCTAAAAATCATTTGTTCAAATTATTACTTTGTTTGAATATATAACCAACCATTCAAATTTGAGGCAGGCCTTTAAAACATTCAACTCTTCCAAAGAGAATGCACACAACTTTATCACTTCTCACTCTATGATGATCTAAATTAGGACTGGATTGAGATGAAGGAAAGATGTGAACATGCCAACAAAAGTTTGTTCTTAAAAGCATTTCTTGATTAAGTGAATGTTTGAGGAACATTACATTCTGTCATTTAGAACAATTTAATTATTAGTTGCTCTACAAAACGCTATTCCCTTGTTACAGAACCCACCTTTAATTAATTTTTTTCACGAAAGCTCTTATTCTGAATTAACAGAGATTTGGATGTAGATATTTTTTTATTTGATGTCACCATTGTTGAAATTAGTGTTTTCTTTAGTTGGGCTCTCGACTTTTGACATCATGTAGTTCTTTGACTTTGTTTTATCTGGCCTTTAATTGTGTGTGTTTCACATATACACTAATAGTTTCAGCAGAGAAAGTCAAGATAAAGCCCATTCGTAGTGTTGCTATTTGCGGGGGGATATGAGAAGAATGTGACATGCTGAACGCTCTTTTAATTTGTGCAAATTTGTGCAAAGTGCAAAGGGATATTTCACCCAAAAATGAAAATGATGTCACCATTTAATCATCGAGTTGATTCAAACCTGTGCAAATGTCTTTGTTTGGTTGAACACAAAGATACTGTAGATATATAAACAGATTTGGAACAACTTTAGGACAAGTAATTCATGACAGATATTTTGGTGATCTATCCCTTTAAACTCTGTTGGCGTACAAGCCATGGTCATCTTTAAAAAAATCCTCTTTTTAAGTGGAAAGTACGGTGAACAAAAGAGTGCTCGAATTGAATCAAGTCTTATCAAGATTTTTTTTGTGGAGGTGGGGGTTAGTCTCGCAATATACAATTTATACAAAATACACAATATATTTGATAATATGCATGACTATATACTATTTATTAAAACAGGCTTGCAGGAAAGAACAGGCTTCTTTTACTGCATTTTGGATCAAATTAATGCTGGCTTGGCAAACAGAAATGTCTTTTGAACGTAGTGTACATCCAACAGAATAATTCTATCAATATTTACCAATGAAGTGTTTACAATTTTCCCTAAAACAACTGGATGATTGACACTTTGTGATAACTAATTGTGACAAGACCAGTTGTCAGTCTGTGTGTTAGTGTTTTTCAACGATTTCAGTGCAGTTTACATAGTTACGTCCAGTAGGTCCAGTTAGGGACTGTTATGAGTGAGTCTGTCAGTCGGCAGACTTTTCAACCATTTCAGTCCAAAAGTCTGCTTTATTCGGAAACTAACTATGGCTATGTCAATCATATCTATTTAAAGGTACAGTTTGTAGCATTTTGAAGGATGTGTTTACCAAAATGTAGTATATGATACAAAACTATGTTGTGAGTGGTGAATGAATACGTTACAAAATGATCCGAAATGTTTATATGACCTTACAATGGGCCATTTTATGTAGATACACCACGGGCACACCCTTACATGTAATATATCCAACTGCACAGCCATGTTTCTATAGTAGCACTATACGGACAAACTGAGCGTGTTTCGTAAAACGAATGATGCACGAGACTGTGTTCTTCTCCGGCTCTGTTTCGGAGGCAGCTTGCAAAGCCACTGCATAGAAGGATTAGCAGAAGAAGAGGAAGAACAATAACAAAATATACTTGTCGTGGTTTTTATTAGACATAGAAACGGTTCTTTGTTGCAGTAAGAAGTGAAATTTGCGCTAATGGCGGACCACACATTGTCCGCACAAGAGCAGACAGAGCGTCAATCTGTGTCGTCAAAAAAGAGAAAATACGATGCAGCAAGGCGAAGTCCAGATAAAAAACGGCAGAAAACCTGAATAAACATCGGCGTGGCTTTTCCACGGAGGGCACTGAAGCAGGAAAAGGGTTTGCTAAGCGATGCCGAAGTTGCCAGTTTTCTGTTGGACCGGTAAGTTTGTCTAATTTCTGCTTAATAAGTGAACTGTTTGTTTAATAGCTTTAGCTAATAGATGAGCTGATCATCAAGAGAAGTAGCGTCTTTCCTTGTAAATTTGTAGCACTTTGTAATTGTACTATAATTCCTGGTTGGATGGCCGTGTGCAAATCAAGTTAGAAATCATGTTAACAATCATAATTTATATAAATCGGGTGTAAGTTATATTATAATACTGCTAAGCTTCCACATCCTCTCTTGTGCGGTCCTCTCGGGTAACGTTAGCTCCTCTGCCTCTCCTCGCCCTGCCTGCTTCTCCAACACCCCTACCTCTCCGCACTCTTCCTCTCCCTCTACCTCTCCCTCTTACTACCCGTGTTAAATCCTCTGATTGACTCTGTCAACTTCTGCTAAAGACTTTCACGGTTAGACGCCTTTAGCATTAGTAAGAAGTTTCAATAGGCTGTACGAACCAAGTTACCGTGCCAAAAAATACGAAATATGCGAATAAACCACTGACACAATGTTAAACAAGTTACAATAATATTCACTATAACGATTAGAGTAAATGATGAATTAAGTACATTTTATTTATTTTTCTTTGTAAATAAGCCTCATCACTTGACTTGCAAAGGTTACTCTCTGCTGTCTCAGACGACATCATCTCTGTCCTGTGTCCGTAACTTCAGTCTGTTGTTCACCTGTGAGACGTAGATTGCAATTATCAACACCACCGATAATGGCCGCTAACATTTACGGAACCCTTTTGTCCTGTGACGGCAACCGTAGCTTCTCTAATGGGAGGGGGGTGGCGGAGCTGTAGGTTGCAATTTCCTACATCGCCAATAGTGGCCTCTGAAACTTACACACAGAACCTTTAAAGAGTGAATCTATGAATTTATATGCCAATGCAATTCCCAAAACTTTGCAGCGTTTATGTGTCCGTTGGCTTTAGCAGCATGAAAAACAAGTTCTGTACAATTCTAAATGGATTATATATAGCACAGAAACCGCACCATGAGCACTCTCTTTAGAATTACTAAAAAGCTGTCCCTCATCCTCATCCAGATCTCTAGCACCCCAGAACCAGGCCTACTAATAATTTACACAAGGAATAATAAAGCCCCGACATGGAGTTGATAAATATAGTGGAAAGACATATAGAGAGAAAAAATGTACCCACAAAAAAGTAGAAGCTGCCTCTTCCCAACTGCGAGTGGAGGATTATTACTCTCCATTTTTTAGCTGAAGTTAGCTTCACCGTAAAGACGCCAATCAAGCAGTCATGTCAACAATGTCCTGCACTTAGCAGTCTTTAGACATGGAGCAGGCATTTCAAATTTTTGGAGACATGACAACTAGCCTAGGGTAACCATATTTCAGCTTTCAAAAAAGAGGACAGTCAGTGGGGGAAGGAGGCAGATGGACACCCACAGCGGGTGGAAGGATCGGGATGGGTGTAAATATTTCACAAATGCGTTAACAACCATGAAACTGTTACTGAACTTTAATACATAAAGTCATTCATCCTTTCCACTCAACTTTTGGCAATCAGCAATAGAATATTTAATTGCTTCAGTCTTTGTACCAGCGCTTGAAAATTTCCGCGCTGTCTCAGAATCAGGGAAAGGCTTTTTGAACAAGGCAGATGTGCAGTCCATTGATCTAAAGCTATTGTGATGCTTGGTGGTGTGGAATGCAAAAAATCCCTCCGCAGCTGTTTTAGCATCATCTGTTTTACCCGGTCTTACAAAATAGTCAGTTAATTTACCTGACGAGCTCTTAGATGCAATTTTCTGTTTTGCGGAGCTTATATGGGCTTCTGAGTCGCTAGCACCTTTTTTTGACACGTACGTACAAGCATTGCAGGTCATGCATTCTGCTTCAAACGGATCTCGTCCGAGACAAAAATACGGGAATTTTCTTTCGTAATTCACAATTGAATTTACAATTACGTTTGGGCATCGTTAACGCTATTCAGGTGCCTTGTGCTACAGCTTTCCTGTAGCTCAGTGTTAAGAGCATTGCGTTTTCTGGATTTCCTCGTTCCTGTTTCCCGTGTGTTTTGGACTTATTATTTAGATAGTACTGGACCCTGTTTTGTTTGCCCCTTCGTGGGAAGTTTTCTGTTTGTGAGTCTTGTTTAGTTTCTTGTTTACCCCATCGTGGGTTTATTATTTTGTGTTTAAAAAATATTGTTTAAGTTCCCAAATTTGCAAAGTTTGCCTCACACGTCTTACCACAACCTTCTTCCTTTTTAAACAAAATTAGGTATTTGTGTGGTTAATGCTGATTGGTCAACTCAGTAACCAAGTAAGACCCTCTTTGACCAATGAGAAATCTTTTGGCAACAAACATCACATGATGTTGACTGTAACATCAGATAATGTTTGTTTACTTTGCCTAACATTGTTAAACAACGGTGTCATAAACTATAGAAAAATATATGCAGCAATTACCTTATAGGTGAATCAGACAAACACAGATATCAAGTATTAGTGCAGAGGGCCAGTTTAGTCCCCAACACTATTAAAATAGTAAACTTACAGGTACACTACTAGCAGACGGTTAATTGTTTACTTACTTAATAAATTAATAAATCTTAAAATACACTTCAACTTTACTGCTGTATATTTTATAAGAGTTAGGTGTCAGTTGGGTTTAAAACTCACTTGGTGGTGCTGCAACACACTCATAAGACACAGTCAGGTATTTGTAATATGCAGGACAAGGATTTGTGAAAACTGCATCGCTCACAACCAAAGAACAACTCTTTTGTCCATCACATCTGTGTTAATAAATACAAAGAACAGCAAAAATATATAAAAAGTTTTCAGATAATATTTGACAGCTCTTTAATAATGTTTAGAGTTCTTACAGAGTGGCCACTGTTAGGGATCTATTCTGACTGCACCTCTCTTTCAAGAGCTGTTCATGTGGTCTTCCAGTAGAGCAGGTCTGAGCGTCTATACGCCCGTAATTGGCTGAAAGGATTTTAATAGTTCCCTCGTCTGTTGATAAAAAGTCACATTAACATCTTTATTCTGTCATCATGTTATCAGGCCTTTAAATCATTGGACAGCATACAAACTCACCACAGCTGAGAATTAAAGTCTGTGCTTGACAGATTATTAAATCCTTTGATGCACCTAAAGTTAGAGATGAGAAGTGAGTCAGAGACGAGAAGTGAGTGGAAGACGAGAAGTGATTTAGAGATGAGAAGTGAGTTAGAGACGAGAAGTGAGTTAGATGTAGTGATGCTATTGTGTCACATGGACTTTTTGTGCAGATTTGCTTTAATCTGAGGTGTCCAACCCTGTTCATCTGCCCCACATGTGTTCTGTGTCTTAACTGTGATGTTTAATATTGTTGTCTTATGATCATGTTTTGTGACGTGAAGGTTTGCTGTCACTCACCATTGTAGCAGATGAGACTCATGTTCACATTACAGTCCTGCTGAAGCCATGTACCATTTCTCATAACAGCACAATTATTTGTGTCAGTTGATGGTTCAGTTTCCCAGTTCAGATATTTCGCAGGATCACCCAGAGACCACTTCCATTTATAAACATCTGTTCTCTTCAGTCCAATCCAGACCTTCTGATTGTTATTCACAGTCTTCTTCAGCTGGTTCATGTCATTGATGTTGTTGACTGTGGCCAGATCTGTGTAGTTCTCTCTGCAGTATCTCTGAGCTTCAGTCCAGGTCTTATTAATGTTGATATAGTGATAGCGGCGCTGAGAGCATTCAGATAATGAACAGAGAGCTGTGAAACAGAAAGAGAGAGTTTCTATTAAAACACATTTACTCAGAGCTGATCTAAGCAGTGGTGGGTGTTCACCAATCAATCATAATTTACTGACACAACATTTGTATTGAAGAAGCAGATTCTGACAGAGTTGAGCCTGTGAGTGTCTCAGAGATGAGCGCTCCAGTTGGGGACTCAGAATTACATCACATTTTAATAGACATCAGACTTACACCATGAGCATAATTGAGAAAGCAACAGGACATACGTCAGTCTGATGCAGTAAGATTTTTGAGTCAGTTAAATGAATGTTTTAACCTTTACCAAACTAAAATTTATTTCGTTATGCACATTATTGTGTGCTATTATACTTTTCATCACTCTGTACAGTTAGACCTGAACATTGAAATCATAAACCTCAATCATGGTGACCAAAAGTTTCAAAGCCCAATAGTTTGTCAGTCATCACAAAACATTAGTAACATGTTTAGACTTAACTTTATTCATTACACAAATGAATGCACTAACCACTGTTGTTTTATTTCCTTTGTTGAGAGAACATTTCAAACCATATTTTGTACACTTGTTGCTATCGAGTGAAAAACAACTTTTATTTTGATTGCCTGTGTCCCATCACTCAAAAAAATAATGGCTTATTTAACCCATTGTCTGGTCAAATATAAACATAATCTGGGTTAATTTTACACAATAGTTTCCATTTTTGGCCCAACGATAGGTTGAAATAGCACATTATATTTTAGAGTGATATTTTTTTGAGGTGTGGTAGATCACACCCTTGTCATAAAATTCAAGGATATATGTTGTAAATAAGTTGATTTGGGGTAGTTTTGTGTTAAGTGTCAAATTGATGTGATATTTGGAAAATGTCATTAGCCAAACATTTATTTTCCCCACTAGGGCAGTAAATGTGTCATGGCTTTGTCTGTCTCCCTATAAAGAGTCCTCATGTTTCATTGTCTTGTGCACGTTCATTGTATGTGATACCTTCATTGTGGATATACCTGTATGTTCTCCCTTGGTTGTGTCATATATGAGATTTGTTGTTCCTGAATGTTATCCTTAGACCTTGTTCCTGTTTTCAAGTAAGTGTTAGTTTAGTGTTTGTATCCAGTGTTTATTTTCTAGTCTAGTTAATCAGTGTCCTTGTTTGAGTTTAATATTATCCAGTCTTGTTTTCCCCATTGTGGGTTTTATTTTGCCTGTTTTGTGGTGTTCTGTGTGACAATAAATATGCTAACCCCTCAACCATCCGTCTGTCTGCATTTGGGTTCTCCCCTTGTCTAACCGTGACAAAATGGGGGATGAGAGCTGTTTGGTTAATAACATTCTTACAAATATCTTCCTTTTTGTTTTGCAAAACAAAGTATTTTATACAGGCTTGGAAAAACTTAAGGATGAGTAAATGATGACTGAATTTTAATTTTGGTTGTGCTCTACGCTCTGTGCTATGTTATTAATGTGTGCATGTTTTGAGATATACGGTGCTATTGCTTCATATCTCAACTAACCAGCAATGAACCCTCAGGGCCCTCAGATATAACCAAAGGGTAAAAATAATAATATTTTAAAACTTTCAGATATTATTTTTAATGGAGATAAGTTGCTTTTCACTGTTAGAACAGGTCTGTTCTGCCTCCTGCAGTGCTGCTCAGATCATGTCTAAAGTATAGTGAGAGTAATTCAAGAGCACAGAGCAGTTTGCTCTCATGATGCTGTGATGTCATCCGCTGAACAGTCTCTGCTCTGAGGTAAAGGTCTAGCTATGAAAGAAATGATGATGACGGACTTAGTTTACAGGTCATTTGACCGTCAAATATAAGTTATTTAGATATTTTTCGGCGGCGTGCTGTCTAATTTATACTTGTCGATGTTTGTTTCGTAACGTTATATGTTTAGCTATATGCACAAGTCATTTTTTCCTACATAAAGTTTTTCACGGTGTGTTGTAGGGTACAACGAGGCTAAAGGCACACTCTATGGATTCTTTGCTTTTTACTACACACATAATGAAAGATTGCAGAAAAAAAATATATGTTTGTGTTTAACATTTGTAGAGCAACAGATTTTATGTGAAAATGAATCCTAAATGGTTAATTTAGTTTATCTCGTATAAATGTATGAGGATTGGGGTATAAGGCACACCGTATCGTTGAAATACTTAAGATAAAATAATCTGGCTTTAATAATGTTTAAGCAAATACTTGTTCAAAATAATCACTTTAGCAAAGTATATTCTACTTTTTGTTTATTTGAAAGAATAAAATCATTCATTTTTGTTCAATAAATATACTGTCATTAATATTTCTTCATATCACAATACATCACAAATATTTAGAAAAAGTAAAGATTTTGAAAGCATTAAATATCTCATAATTTAATACAGAATTACAGCAGTAACAATAAGTGATATGGTAATGTCATATTTTAGAAATATAGTGGTTTAGTAATAAATATGGTGATTCTCTCTGAGATGGACACCCAAATTAATATGATATTTACCATCTGAATCTAACCATGTCGTGTCAATAAAGGGAAACTTCATTCAGGTGTTAACTATCATGTTCATTTAGTGTGGGGGGATTAATGGAGTCAAAGGACCCTAGCTCAGAAATCAAGGTTTGATACTGAAAATAACAACATGTGTTCAGAAATCACTGACCAGACATCAAGAATCAGTGTATGAAACCAACAATAGTGTCAATCAACAAATGCATGCTGGGTAATATCATAGTGCAAAACTCATTCATGATTCCCAGCATGCATTGCGGTTAATCTGTTTATCTGTGTAAGTTTGATGATTGTCACCATTGTTGAGGTTTGTGTTATGAGTGTTGATGTCTAATTAGTCTGTCAAGAAGATATGATCTTTTACAAAAGTCATTTTACATTAATAAACTACAACCTTGACATTAGTTATGAAAGCATTAACCTTAAATTTGTTGTTGTAATTTCATACTGGTTAAATCATTATTTAAAAATCATCACTGTCATATTATCCCACTGGATCCTAGGTGTCTTTGCCACAACAAATGTATTTCAGTATTCAAGACCACAAATGAAAACATGAAAACACTGATCACAATAATGTTAGTGTGTAGAAAGTTCAACACTTTTTCTAGATTAATAGTGATATTGATTCAATGCCATTAACATTGACAAATCAACAATATTTAACATTGATTCAATGGTTACTTGCTGCATTCAGATAATTCAACTCAATTTATTTTGAACAATCTCAGTCAATTCATTTACTTCCATATTAGGCGTTCAGAAGATGTCATAAATAGACGTAGAAAAACCTTTCACTTTTGGCCCTAAAGGGACATATTTTCAAAGTCAACAAAGACATCATTTGGACATGTTTTTGCGTGGGGATTGGGATACACGTAATAAAGTATTGTCCCTTTAGAGAACATTTATTAAAGGACAGACAGATAACTCTGGTGTCAATTCTCCTGATATTTAAATCAAACATAGAACCAGAAACACAAACTCACCGATGACAAGAAGACTGAAATATAGAGTTTGAGCCATTTCTGAGGAAGAAACACATTGAAAACCTCAAATGTTAAACTTCTGTTTGTTCACAATTTTGTCATCCAACATAAATTAATTTGCAAAATTTAAAACAATTAAATCTGTGAGTATGACATAAAGGTTTACTTAGTTTCTGTCATGTATAAAAGTCAATGAGGTTAAAAGTCAACATTTCTATCACTACTGTATCTCTTCAGAGAATAAGTTCTTGATAAAGTTTCATTAAAAGTTATTTTCAGATCAATTCACAAAAACAGTAATTTCACAAGAATGATTCTAATAAGAATGAGAATGTAAATATTTCTTACTCTTCATCTCTTGTGTGTTTCTCTCCTGAATCTGCTGCTGTTTGTCTCTCTCTGTGTATGTTTATGTGTTATTATATCAGATCTGATCTTCAGCACCTCCCATCATTTGGGTATTTCTCTAGAAAGACTTATTTTCATATTTGGCATCCTGCTTATTTGTATACTTGCTCACCGACTTTCCTGTTGTCTATTATGTAATGAAAAAACTCAAATGAGAAGAAGCAAGGTGTGTGTTCCCTTATTTGCATGTGTGATGTGTGTCAGCCAGCAAATACAAGAAAACAGACACAGCTGAGGTTGATGTGGT
Organism: Triplophysa tibetana; assembly: GCA_008369825.1. Taxonomy (NCBI): domain Eukaryota; kingdom Metazoa; phylum Chordata; class Actinopteri; order Cypriniformes; family Nemacheilidae; genus Triplophysa; species Triplophysa tibetana. The sequence goes on from CM017897.1 coordinate 19,970,909, forward strand.
TTATTTCTTAAATATATATGTATTTAAAACAACAAACATATAAATTGTAGGCATGACTTTAAAAAACAGATCTGGTAGACTTTCGTGATACAGTCAACGGGTTGTTCAGCCGTTCACTTTTGAGAGAACTCCATGCTGCGTCGATGACCACACTGAGGGGAATGTCTCTGCGTGTGAAAACAGATGTGTGGCGTGAGAACGTGACAACAGAGTCAAATGAGTGAGTCGTACACCCAATGTGTGACAGCCGGCGGCCCTGAAACATCAAAGTAAATATTGATGTCAACATGTGATGTTATCTCATCTCATTTGTGTTTTCTGTTTCTGGGTCAAAACAATGACGTTCAGAGAAGCAAAAAGTGATGATTCTTATATGATGAGGCTCTCAGATCGTGTCTCTGGACTCACTTAGCTTTATTTCTCATCATTCCATCAGTACATTATTGATATATTAATAGAAGTGTGTGTTTTCATTATTTCATATGACAATCAATATATTTGTAAATGTCTTACAGTGAATACATTTATTGGTTAAATTTAAAAAATGATTAAATCCTCCTCAGACCTTCACTGCAACATATATGTGGCTTAAAAGTGTGTTTATAAGTTGTGGTCAGACTATCTTAAATGCAAATAGTTGAATGTTAATAAGTGAATATTTTTTTTATCTTTACTCATTTATTTGGATAGTTCAACTATAATTAAATGAAAGTTTATTTAAAAATGATACGTTTACGTGTTCAGTTCTCTTCCTCATTCAAATGAAGTTTACCTGAAGCTCTTGGTTAACAAACGTGTTCTGTACTAAAATTCTTTCCATGATATCTGCACTCCTCCTGTAACCAAATGTTGTGTGTAAGGAGTCCTTTCATGCTTATTTTTGTGAGCAGTGTTGTAATGGTGGGTTTAATTAAAATCCTTACAAATATTGTTTCTAAACAAACCAAGCGCACATGTATTCTCTTGAAGTATGAATATAATCTGTGCACAAATGTTTTATATTGATCACTAATCTTAATTGTTTTAGTTATTGTAAGATTATTTCTTACTTGTCCCTTAAATCTAAGTTTGATTATTCTAAGTTGAAGAGTCTAGTCGATTGAACCTTCAGAGTTTCTGGATCCAGGAGACCAAGAATGAGCAGACACAGAGATGTGCAGTTCAATCAGAGTCCAAAGTTTATTGAATATAGTTCCAATATTTATATCCATAAAAGAGGAAGTAACTATGTCATTGAAACTATTAATATTATTCACGTGGGTTATATCCTTGTTCTTAGATCTTCTTATAAGTACATATAAGGCAGCACGATGTTCTGAATATTCTGTTAACTAAGTACATATAAGGCAGCATGAGTCTGCATATTCTGTTAACTAGGTCAGCACTTGACCTTAAGTAACGTTAGACATAATGCATGCACAATCATCATTGAAATACATCTCTCATAATATGATTTGTGAACAATAATCATTGCAACACATTTCACACAATATGTATGGGACACAGGCAAAACCTAAATTCTCACAGTTATCTTGTTGTTTGGTCTCAGATAAGTTTTATTTACTTAATATTCTAAGTAGTCACCATCATGGTGATCAGTGTTTCCTTCCTTAATATCCATTTGTAAAGCTCATAAGCGTGCTTTAACTATGTGCTTTAAAAATCTTCCAGGCTGTGTCAACCTAGAGAAAGTATTTTGAAAGTACTGAGTTGTAAAAATAACATTTTACGGGGACACTAAAGCTACATTTACCAAACAGACTGAAATGTCAGGCAAATGAAAGTCTTATATGCAGATTCAATAAAAAGCATGACCAGTTGTTTAAGAGTTTTACATTCGGGCTAGTCGTCATAAAGTGGTCATCATACATCTGGGGTCAATCCCAAAATTCTCATTCTTCTGTATCCATTAATGAAAACAAGGAGAAACATGACAGACAGTGTACACATGCAGATGGCCGTGGGATTGATTTCCTTTAGAAACAAATACATGCATTACTCCATATGTCTGCAGTAAGACTGAGGCCGGTGTATTTTTCAGTTTGCAATAGAAGCACTGAAATCACCACTATACGTCTTTCGCAGCGTTTTTCACATAAACAATTCTCAGGATCTACGGTATATACTCTGTATACCCACTTGTTTTGCTGTTTAAACGTCTTCAAACTGCTTTTGTGGTAGCTTTCCTTTAAAGGTTTCTCTTTTTCTGTGTTTTTTTGCGATTCTTTTCTGAAATTGCAATTTCTAATAAAACGACCCAATATTTCCTGCAGGCCCCGCCTCTCGACAGCCACATTCAGCACATCATCAGTGTCTCTGCAGCACTGACTTTGTTCTGTCAGTGACTAAAAGAGATACTGTCCTCCTGAAGTTGATCAATAAATATTAAGTTTGATTAAAATATTTTTGTCATTTTTGAACAACAGGTCTGGACTTCTTGTTGCAAACATTTAATATCTGATGATGATCAACCTCCAATTGCACTGTTCAATCAGAGAGATTTGTAAATACCTGGACAAGACATCCCAGCAAGCACCTTTACTTAAAATTGACATCAAAAAAAGGTTTCACGTCAGTTTTATATCTTTTCAACATCAAAGTGCACGCTGGGATGACCCACATTCAGCAATTTAACTCTATAAATCTTTCCATTTTATTCGGAAACTTATTATAACTTCTTAAAGAGTAAGTAGCATTAGATCATGAAAATTACATTTCATCCAGTGTGTTACATTGCCATGTAAGCAGTAAGAAGTCTGCCAAGTTGTAAGTCCGAAGGTGAATAAATAACAAAGTTATTGGATTGTTAAAAAGCACTGTCGCTTGTCCGTGATCCGTGTTCACCATGTCTAGAACCTGTGCTCTAGGTTGTGAAACTAAGTGCGTCTTATTTAAACTACCAAAGGAAGAAATTCTGAGGAAACAATGGTCACAATTCATTTTCAATGCAGGATATATTAAAAGACTTTCCTTGAAAAAGGGAAATACCAACTCTATTTGGACCTGTTAGCTCCACCGAATCACAACCTGTAAGTGTGACTATTTTTTTTGGTCTGAACTTAAAGAAATGTTTGTGTACCTTATGTCTGTGCTTAGCTAATGTATATAACGCTAACGTTAACATATACCGTTATTTCTGGGGTATTACACTTTGTTTATCTACCTATGAACCCTGCTAATTTAAGTGTTCAATCTATTATCGTCCATCTATTATCTACTATCGTCTTTGGATGTTTCTTCGTCAGACTCGGGCTCAAACTGGTAAAGTGAAATCCCTTCCATCTCCATCTATACACTGTATAACCTGTAAACAGTAATCCAGCATTGATGGTAGGCGTTCCATTTGCGACACATGATGAACGCTATGACAAGTTATTATGACATAATAGTGTTTTTACACCTCCTATGTACATAAACATGTTGTTGGACACTCCATAAACTAAAGTAGGACCTTAAAAATCATATGCTACTTACTCTTTAATCAAACATAAGTTAGAAAATATGCATACATATGAATAAGTGGCTTATTTAACGGTATTCATTTGACATGATACTAGAAAACAAACACATGACTATTTTTTGGCCACCTGGGATCAGGAATTTACACTTTTAGTTCCTGCTTGAGATCACACAGACTTGGATGATAAAACGGATATTGAATACACTGCAAAATGTAATGCGATATATCACAAAATACATTTCCATATATTGGAAGCTAGTGCTAATATTTTCCAATACACAGCAGTATATGCATTGACAATGTATGGCTATATATTGAACATATAGACATATATAGAAACGAAGTCAAAAATAAATCTAAAATTCATTAGATTTGGGTATATATTGCATATAGATGTTCCCATATAAATGTGATTGTGTAGTTTACACATGTGGACACATTCATAGAATGAGTTAAAGCAGATTTCTAGTTCCCAGCATGCTTTGCTTCTGACTGGTAAAGGTCAGTAAAACAGTTTAAATGTAGGTGTTATTTCATGTATTTTTGCTGAATATTAATATGGTGGGAGATCTGATACTGTTTAATGCTGTATTATTAAATTAATAAGGGTTTCTAGTATGCTTAAATGTGTGGGGTTACCGTAGTGATGAAGAGTAGACTTGATTAGGACAACGATTGACCGAATATCATGAAGTTTATATATTTCTTTATTTAATAAGTAAAGACTGTGAGCTCTTCAGTTCAGTGATTGTTGCATCACTATGTGCTTAGTTTGAGAAGGTGTCCTTATGCTATTGTAAACAAGCTACGTTTTAAAATATTTAACATGTATATTGTAAAGAAATATGTGTTTATATATGGCATGAGTCAATATATTATGTTCAATATATCTTTACACATCCAGTACCATATCTTATCACATGTAAATTAATATATTATAAAGTATATACTGTTTATAAAATTACATATATTCGGATATATAAGTAAATATGTTGCGTTATATCTTTCAATATATGAAAAGCGGTAATTCCTTATGTATTATTCAATATATTTATATTTACATTTACACAATACATTATTCTTTATATTTTCTAATATACCATCATATCTTTAATATATTTATTTTTTAGGAAATACATTTTCTTTCCGTAAGGGAACACTACTGAATAAAAGAAAAAAACATTTGATTCATTTTAAACTATATTTTCAATAAATGCACTTTTAAAGTTTGTTGTGGTTTCGTTTTTGTCTGCATGATATAATGTTTAGTTTACTGAGTTGTTTCAGTTAATTCCAGTCTAGTTTGCTACATTTATTTAGACAGTATCTAGGCTGTCACTTTCATTTAATAAAAGTAAACATTATAAAAACTGTTATGATTGCAGATGCAGTTAAACGTCAGGAGTTTATTTGAACTGATGTACATACATACAGAATAAAAGTCCCCTTCAACAGATTTCATTTCACATCCAGAATATTCTGTGTCAGAGATCAAGCAGACATTTATAAACATGAGAAAGTGCTAAAATAACACAATGAGCTGAAAGACCTAAAGCACTAGACACATCACTATCATCTGTTAGTAAACTCATGTCATCCTCTTGACATCCACAAATAAATGTCAGTAATGTAAACACTGGTCCAGAGCATTCATTTTTAAGTGAAATGGAAGTGAAAGTGACCTATTTGTCAGGTGTGGTTACCCATACCCGATATGTCACCTCTGCTTTTAACCCATCCAGTGAATAGTGAACACACACGCACGCACAGCAAGAGGGCCGCAGCTCTGCACAGTTTAGCTCCAACCAGCTCTAAACCACACCAGCTTGGAAGTTTCTAGTAATCCTGAAGATGTTGATTAACTGAATCAGGTGTGTTTGATTAGGGTTGGAGCTAAACTGTGCAGAGCTAAGGCCCTCCAGGAACTGAGTTTGAGAACCGTGCTTTACGGTGTGCTTAAAGGAAGCCGCTTCGTTACACTCAGGGGCGAGACTGGAGCAATCGTCCGGGCAGAGCTGTGCTCCTTCGTTACCTGATTAATTTCTTCCCATTCAATGTGTGTTCCTACCTTATGTTATTTAAATAAAACCCTAGACCGAGCTTTGTGTTGTCTCCCTCTTAATGTTATGGCAGTGCCCGTAACAATCTCTTTGTAAATCTTATATACACATTTAAATCTTGAAGATATTAGTTTCACATTTTGGTTTATTGGTTATAAATGTTCAGTTTGTTGTGTTAAAAAACTGAGACTGGAAGTTCTTCTGGACCAGCGTTGTTTACATCATCTGAAATCACTCACCATTGTAGCAGATGAATCCTAGCATATGTTTACACTTCTGCTGACGCCATTTTCCATTTTCCATTTCTCATAACAGCACAATTATTTGTGTCAGTTGATGGTTTAGTTTCCCAGTTCAGATATTTCACAGGATCACCCAGAGACCACTTCCATTTATAAACATCTGTTCTCTTCAGTCATATCCAGATAAACTACTGATAGTGATTCACAGTCTTCTTCAGCTCGTTCATGTCATTGATGTTGTTGACTGTGGCCAGATCTGTGTAGTTCTCTCTGCAGTATCTCTGAGCATCAGTTCAGTTCATTTTCATGTTCATATAGTGATAGCTGCGCTGAATGCCTTCAGATAATGAACAGAGAGCTGAAAGAGAGAGTTTGAGTCTTTATTAAACATACAGAATCTATTCACATAAAACAAAGATCAAACCAGAAACAAAAACTCACCAATGACAAGAAGACTGAAATACAGAGTCTGAGCCATTTCTGAATAAGAAACACATCAAAAACATTAAATGTAAAGAATCACATTTTGTTAACCATAATACATAAATAATAAAAGTATTTACAAAATGTTACTTGTTTAAACTATAATATAATATGTATCAAATACATGTGATATAAAGGTTATTACACAGTGTCAGTTATGTTTTATAAATGTCTCTAAGTGTTAAAACTATCACAATGTTTATAAAACAGATTCATATCAAAAGGATAATATTAATAAAAATGAGAATGTAAATAGTTCTTACTCTTCATCTCTTGTGTGTTTCTCTCCTGAATCTGCTGCTGTCTCTCTCTCTGTATATGTTTATGTGTTATTATTTCAGATCTGATCTTCAGCACCTCCCATCATTTGGGTTTTTCACTAGGAAGAAATATTTTCATATTTTACATCCTGCTTATTTGTATATTTTCATATTTTCCACATGTTGTAATAATAAACAGAACTAAAATGAGGATAAATGAGGTATCTGTTCTCATCTTATTTGCATAGTGTCACGTACGAGTCATGAATCAGCGTCAGTAAAACACAGTGAATAAAAGATATTAGGAGGCAGGTGTGATATAATTCTTCAATACATATATTTAAAACACTTATAATTCACTTGAATTAAAATAATCTCACTAGACATCTTTTATGACCTACAGGTGTAATACGGGTTCACAGGATCATGAGAGAAGTGCGCTGTCTCTTTAAGGGAATGTATGACAGAAGTAAAGTGACAGTGGTCTGTAATATGTGAAGGTGAAGTTTGCTTTTTGTCGGTTGTCATCATTGTTGAGTCTTTGTGTGTCCGGGTTCAGATGTTAAAAATATTTGAGCTGTAAAAATAACTAAAGCAAGCACTGATCATTATAATGGTAATTTTTTTTACATTAGTGATTGCAAACACAAAAGTATTATTGATTCAATGGATTTCATCTCCTCTCTTCTGGTGGTTATCACGTGTTTTGAATATATGAATATCATTTTCTAGTGAAATTCTGTTTAAACCAGAGACAGAAAACACAAATGAGAAAAGATAACATCAAATGTTGACGTCAATGTGGAAAGTTTCAAAACACACGTTTCCTAGAACCTGAAAAGATCAACGACTATACTTATTGTTTTGAACCTGACGAATAACATCTTCACAGTTCATCATGTACATTTTGTGCATTTCCCACTGACGTCATGTAAAGCTCAGAGAAAGAGATTCCAGTTGAAGAGATTTTGAGTTTGTACAGTATCTCAAACACTCTTTCTGTTATCTGCAGATCTGAGCTTAGCTACTACTGGAGGTTCTTGCAGCAACATTAAAGATGAGTTTACCTAGAGTGTCCTGTACATAAAGTTCATAATATATTGCTGAATATACTCTGTAAACCTCTGAATTCAAAATGTTCTCCCATCAAAGGAGATGATGCGACTGGAACAAAGAATGTTTAGTGTAGAGTCTATTATTTTGTGTACACTCATAGGTGCTCGATGTGAGTTCTTTTCCCCCATGTCTTCTTCCTCTCTGGAGATGAGGACTACCTTTGAACATTTTCTCATCATTTGCTCACCCTCCAGTTCTTACAAACAATATACATTTATTTGTTGTGCTGAACATGAAGATATTTTAATGACAGTTTGTAACTAAGCTGTTTTGGGTAAACATTGACTCTCATTGACAAGGTAAGTTGATCTGTATCGCATATTTCACTCACAATGATAACTCAAACTGCTTACGGTTAGTGTCAGGCTAGAGACACACTGCCAGCAACGGGTGCTTGATAAAACTGCACAAATGCTCATTGTTAATTATTATAGTAAACTATCAATGTCAATAATAGACACAACTTGTACTCATTGTGTGCCCCATTGTGTGAAAACTAAGCTGAGTTAAAAAAAATTGTGGTTCATTATTGGTATTTTAATGGAAACCACTAGAATTTATGTAAGACTATTTTTTATCAGGCTGGGTTTATGTATAAATAGTACATCACAAATAAATGACCATATAGCTGGTTTTCACATGGATCTCAATCAAAAGTGTTTTGATTGTACGCTTTAGGGATTGTACACATGTACTAATGTAGCTCTTAACTGACTGAGTTACACAGATCAATAAAACCAGCAAGTCCCCCCAGCTATCATTGCTATTGAAATCTTGCTTGCAATAAATCTTTCATGCTCTTGATCACATATACAGTATATAATATGCATTAGTTAGTGTGGTGGTCCTCATGGTGTTGATCACATATACAGTACATAATATGCATTAGCTAGTGTGGTGGTGCTCATGGTGATGATCTGGGACGGGCGAGTGTGAGGCTGGAAGGTAAAAACACTGTATACTCACTAGTAAAAACTAGACTACACCACTGTGATGAACATTGAACATCAAGCAATTAACAATGATAGAGAACGCTGCGTCAATGACCACACTAAGAGGAACGTCTCTGCGCTGGGGGTCTCATGCTTCCAGAGGGATATTGAAGCCTGTGCTGCGACTTCCCCCGGACTGACCTGAGGTCATATTTGAGGAAGGATGTCACATTGAAGAGCGGGTACGGCCCTGCGTGTGAAAACAGATGTGTGGCGTGAGAGCTTGACAACATAGTCAAATGAGTGAGTCGTACACCCAATGTGTGACAGCCGGCGGCCCTGAAACATCAAAGTAAATATTGATGTCAACATGTGATGTTATCTCATCTCATTTGTGTTTTCTGTTTCTGGGTCGGAACAATGACGTTCAGAGAAGCAAAAAGTGATGATTCTTATATGATGAGGCTCTCAGATCGTGTCCCTGGACTCACTTAGCTTTATTTCTCTTCATTCCATCGGTCCATTATCCATCGGTCCGACTATTTTGATGCAAATAGTTAATGTTAATAAGTAAATATGTATATTTTTACTCGTTTATTTGCTCAAAATTTAAAGGGATAGTTCACCTACATTTTTTTCAAACGAAACATTCACGTGTGTTCAGTTCTCTTCCTCATTCAAATGAAGTTTGCCTTAAGCTTTTGGTTAACAAAAGTGTTCCGTACTAAAATTCATTCCAGGATATCTGCACTCCTCCTGTAACCAAATGTTGGTGTGACAGGAGTCCTTTCATGCTTATTTTTGTGAGCAGTGTTGTAATGGTGGGTTAAATTAAAATCCTTACAAATATTGTTTACAAACAAACTAAGCGCACATGTTTCTGTGCACAATCGTCTTATATTGTGGTATTTTGTTGTCGTACACTCTAAAAAAAAAGCAATTATCTATATTTTTGAGTTATCTTGTTTCTTTGACTCTACACTGCTCTCTTTGTGCGTTTCTCCATGTGTGAACACAATTTAGCAGCAAGTCAAACTCCACTCAAAAGAAGACAAGAGTCAGGGTATAGTTTCCAAAACTCCTTGTTTACTCCAACGTGCTTTGAATGAGAGTGAAACTAAAAAAGGTAAAACACAAATAAAGTTTTCTTAGTAAACAGAATATAACCATTTGCACACAAAGTTATAAAGAGCAGAATTTACATATTGTACAAATATGTACTAAACAACACTTAATTATTACCAATATAGTGTAAAAAATAAAGAGAATGTTCTCAATTTACACATTTGACAATATCTACTTACTAACAATGCTTTCGAAGGCATGAACATTATAGAAAAACTGGAGCAGCAGTCACATGAAGCATATTGAGAGATAAACTAAAAGTAAGACGAATGCTCCCTTTCTTGTCAAGGAAATTTCAAATTAAGAGTCCTGTGCGAGAAACATTAAATACTTAATTCGGAGGAAAGAACAGACTCAGTTACATTTTATTTACTTAATCTTCTAATGAGTCACCATCATGGTGTTTCCTTGTGATTTGCTACAATTCAATTCAAATCAAGTTTATTTATATAGCGCTTTTCACAATGTGCATTGTTCCAAAGTAGCTTTACAGGGGCAAACAGGAAAAACAGAAAAGGTAAAACACAGCACAGTGCATGGTATTTATACAACGAGTAAGATCATACTAATAAATAATATCTAATTTCTAAATAAATAAATAAATGCAGTCTCCCGGTGAGCAGGCCAACACTGCCCTGCTGTGGCGAGGAACCCAAACTCCCATGATTGAACCAGGCTCAGCCGGAAGGGCCAGATCCCCTCTGACGTGTCATAGCTGGACTCATACTGCTGACATGTGATTTAAGTTTAGCATTTAATACCAAATATTGTAACTTCAGCATTAATAAGACAAATAGTCCGTCTTTGCCTCTTGGTTCTTTTTTTATTTTGTCTTGTAAATTCCTTCATTTTTTCACTATGTGTTTTCAAATCCACACTGTCATTACATCTCGTAAACCAACGGTAATATGCAGAAGGCCACGCATGGCTAATGCTAACAACCTGCGTACTCTTTCAGCATCCAACACTACCTCTATTACCTTTCCAATTGGTTTATGGAACTGCCAATCCGCTGTAAACAAGGCAGATTTCATCACAGCTATTGCAAAACATTCTGGTCTTTCTCTTTTAGCACTTACTGAAAACTGGATCAAACCAGAGGACACTGCCACACCGGCTGCCCTCTCTAATAATTACACTTTCTCCCACAGCCCACGCATATCAGGGAGGGGTGGAGGAACCGGTCTACTCATTCCTAACGACTGGAAATTTAAACAGCTGGCACCCTTATGCAACAACACCGCCTTTGAGTTTCATGCTGTCACTGTCATCCACCCTGTTGTAATGCATGTTGTAGTTCTCTATCGCCCCCCAAAGCACCTTGGACTCTTCTTGGAGGAATTGGATACACTTCTGTCATCATTCCCCGAGGATGGTACTCCTCTGGTGGTACTTGGAGACATCAACATCCACCTGGAAAACCACAGGCTGTTGACTTCAACAACCTGACTGCATCGTTTGACCTAAAGCGAGTCCCCACTTCAGCAACCCATAAATCTGGTAATCAACTTGAATTCATCTACACACGCTATTGCTTCACCCATCACTCCCAGGTCACCCCACTGCACACGTCGGATCATTTCCTCATCACTCTTGATCTCGACTTAACTTCTCCAGACACTACACATGCCTCCCCACTGGTCACATTCTGACGCAACCTATGATCACTCTCTCCCTCCCGCCTATCCTCTGCAGTCTCCGCTACTCTCCCACCCCCTAAACAGCTCTCTGTCCTTGATACTAACACCGCCACCCACACCCTTTGCTCCACACTAACTTCCTGCTTGGACAGCTTATGCCCTCTTAGATCTAGGCCATCTCGTGCATCTCCTTCTGCCCCCTGGTTATCTGATGTTCTCCGTGAGCATCGCGCCTCTCTCAGGTCTGCTAAAAGAAAGTGGCTCAAATCAAAAGAACCTACTGACCTCTGTCTCTATCAGTCTATTCTCTCTTCCTTCTCTGCGGATGTCTCCTCTGCGAAAACCCAATTCTACCACACTAAAATCAACAACTCTCCTGACCCTCGTACTCTCTTTAAAACCTTTTCTGCTCTCCTTTGCCCGCCTACCCCCTCACCTCCATCAGACTTAACAGCTTACGATTTTGCATCGTTCTTTGTAAAGAAAACGAGCACCATCAGCAATCAATACTCTGCGCCGCCGCCTCTTTACCACAGTCAATCCCCAGACACATGCTTGTTCCCCTCGTTCTCTCTCCTATCTGAAGAGGACGTTTCCAAGGTAATTTCTTCTAACCACCCGACTACCTGCCCTCTAGATCCCATCCCCACCCTTCTCCTCCAGGCCATCTCTCCATCGGTTGTTCCCTCTCTGACTCACAATATCAACTCATCTCTCACCACTGGTACATTTCCTACACTCTTCAAAGAGGCCCGTACCACCTCACTACTAAAGAAGCCTACTCTTAATCCTGCGCTGTTAGAAAACTCTAGAACGTGTTGTATGTAACCAGGTCTCATCCTTCCTCACCCAGAACAACCTCCTGGACAGCAACCAGTCTGGGTTCAAGAGCGGTCATCCCACTGAGACTGCGCTGCTCTCTGTTATTGAAGCCCTGAGACTGGAAAGAGCTTCCTCTAACTCATCTGTTCTCATCCTACTGGATCTATCTGCCACCTTTGACACTGTTAACCATCACATCCTCCTGTCCACCCTCAAGGCGATGGGGGTCTCTGGAATGGTGCTACAATGGTTCAGGTCTTACCTCTCGGGTAGGTCCTTTAGAGTATCTTGGAGAGGTGAGGTGTCTGAGTCCCAACATCTCGACACAGGTGTGCCTCAGGGCTCAGTGCTTGATCCGTTGGTATTCTCTGTATACATGACATCCCTTGGCTCTGTCATTCGGAAACATGGCTTTTCCTATCACTGCTATGTGGATGGTACACAACTCTACCTGTCTTTTCGCCCTGACGATCCGAATGTCTCTGCACGCATCTCAGCTTGCCTAGCCGACATCTCGCTCTGGATGAACGGCCATCACCTGCAGCTGAACCTTTCAAAAACAGAACTGCTTGTTATCCCGGCTGATACAAAGACGTATCACAACCTTTCCATTCAACTGGGCTCATCAACCATCACATCTTCCAGAAAGGCAAGAAACCTGGGAGTGGTGATCGATGATCAGCTCAACTTCACAGATCAAGTTGCCAGCACCGCCCGGTCCTGTAGATTCATCCTCTACAACACAGGTGTCAAACTCCGTTCCTGGAGGGCCGCAGCTCTGCACAGTTTAGCTCCAACCCTAATCAAACACACCTGATTCAGTTAATCAATATCTTCAGGATTATTAGAAACTTCCAAGCTGGTGTGGTTTAGAGCAGGTTGGAGCCAAACTGTGCAGAGCTGCGGCCCTCCAGGAACGGAGTTTGACACCCCTGCTCTACAATATCAGGAAAATTAGACCCTTCTATCAGAGCATGCTACGCAAGTCCTAGTACAGGCTCTGGTCCTGTCCAGACTGGACTACTGCAATGCGCTACTGGGAGGACTTCCAGCTTGCAAAACCAAACCTCTACAGATGATCCAGAATGCTGAGGCAATAGTTATCTTTAATGAACCGAAGAAAGCACACGTCACTCCTCTATTCATTAAGCTAAATTGGCTCCCTATAGTTGCTCGCATCAAATTCAAGACTCTGCTCCTGGCCTACAAGACCACCACTGGTTCGGCACCACCTTATCTTCACTCGCTAATGCAGACATTTGTACCCGCCAGATCCCTACGCTCTGCAAACGAACGGCGTCTTGTGGTGTCTCTCGCGCACCTTCTCCGGATCTGTTCCACCTATGTGGAATGATCTGCCCGCTGCTACAAGATCTGCAGATTCTGTAACCATCTTTAAGAAACGCCTGAAACACATCTCTTCCGCAAACATCTAACTGCTCTGTTCGGACTTTATTTTCTTCTCTACTCTTTGAAAAAAAATATTATGAATGGTTCTGTATACTGTGTTAGGCACATATGCTGTTGTTGTACTTATGCTGTCCCAATTGCTTCCATTACCTGCCCCACTTGCAAGTCGCTTTGGATAAAAGCGTCTGCTAAATGACTAAATGTAATGTATTGTAAATGTAGTCTAGTTAGTCCGTATCCTTGTTTTCATTTGAAATTATCCTGTCTTGTTTCACCCCTCGTGGGTTCTGTTTTGCCTGTTTTGTAAGAGTCTTGTGAAATACAGCTTTCCTGTAGCTCAGTGGTAAGAGCATTGCGTTAACAAGGCAAGGTTGTGGGTTCGATCCCGGGGGATTGCAAATACCAATGTAAAAAATGTATAGGATAAAGCAATGTAAGTCGCTTTGGATAAAAGCGTCTGCCAAATGCCTAAATGTAAATATTAAAATATCTGTTAACCCCTTCATCCCTGTGTCTGCCTGCAATTGGAGAAGAGGCTGCTGGCCCCCCTTGGGTTTGCGGACATGGTCAGGTTCGTGAGCAACCGGAGCGATCCCGGAGGTGAAGTTCCACTTGGGACTTCCACCTCGCGGTTGAGCGCTCCGGAGGTTCCCGTTTTGGCCGCCGCTACCCTGGTGGACTCAGTACCCTCTGGCTTGAGCTTCATGGTCGCCGGTCCCTCTGGGGGAGTCCGAGACGAGTGGGGGAGGAGATAGTGTATTACATAATAGTAAACTAACGTATAGTAAAATTACTTAAAAATGTGTGCTCTGGAATCATGCAGTTGATGTAGAGACGTCAAAATGGAGAACTTTTGTTGGATTTGCAGGTTCTGCGGACAATAAGAAAAGATATATACAAATAAAACTTCTGCCGTTTCCCCGCTGCATATTTAACTACTGAACAGACTATCGATGATGACGTCACTAGACACGAGAATCATGGCAAGTCTCAAACTTCTATGTAAATTAAGTTTTCTTTGAAACCGGTTTATGCATGTAAACACTCGAAATTTGATTTTTGATAGATGTCAACGCACTCACTGACAGAGCAAAACTGTTTTATATTTGTGTAACCGAGTGTTAGAGAAACAAAACACAACCCGGAAAAATATTTTATTATGTAGGTTTAATCTGACTGCTGTTTACAAACAAGTATTACAGCGGTCGATGGGATCAAATGGGTTAACAAGGAATAAAAGAAACTAGCCATAAAAGGTTTAAGACAAAAAGGTCCTATGAGTTTTACAAAAATTAAATATATGTCTTACATCTGCGGCTGAATGCAAAACCAGCACACAGCAAACACTTGACTCAATTAGGTTATAAACCTCAGTAAAACAAAAGAAACACAAAAAATCGGTACACACAAATAAAATGAAACAAAATACGGTAGTGGCTGTGCATGGAAGATAAAAACACATTAATTAGCCACTTTACATCAATTATCAAAAACACATTACATATTACATTTACCGTCAATATTCATCTTACAGAGCTATTAACAAAGAATGAAAGAAAGATTCATACAGGAGTAATAGGTTTTAACCAAACTAAACTAACATACCCAAATGCTCGCTAGCACTCACCACGAGGTTCACTCCCCACGTGCACAACCGATCCACGTAATCTATTAACATTTACCATCAAACATGCATTTAGACAGAGCAATATAACCCACAGATAACATTTATGGGTGTATATAAACACAAACAAAAGATATTTACCCATAATTACACCTATGCATCTAACATCAGACCGCAATGACACGCATCACACAGAGAATGTTTCACTCTTTTTCGCGGAGCCACACATGCGCACAAAGACTCAGCGCACTGACTCACGTGGAGGGGAGAGAAATCTCTTAAAGGGCCATACACAAATTTTACAACACATCAGAAAAGTTGCATTTTTACCCCCAGGCCACATTTGTTTGTTTATTGATACTTTCAGTTAACTCTTTAAATTGAAAGAAGACCCGAGACGATTCTTTGCTTACGTGTAATAAAGAGAAAGAGTGTATCATAAGAAATTTGCTATTACATGGTGTGATTGGGACATCTTTAGACACATGCTGTAAGTGAGGAACCAAACACGACAGACTGTTTCAGTTTTAAAATTCAGAGCGTTTTGGAAGGATCCAGGTTTTTTTTGTGAAGAGGGACAGCGGTGAACAATAGACTTGAAATGTGTGAAATATAAATCTTTTGAGAAACTAGAAACATGAACATCCATTGTTAAACACTCAAAAAACATAATCAAAGCTTTGAAAACAGCCAAAGAATGGCACCTTTAATTATTTTTCTATCATTGCTCATTTTTAAAAATGGCCACTGGGATCCTGTAAATCACCATCTGTTACTGTTTTACGTCTCACTTTTATATTTTGTTACAATATATATTTTGTATTCTGTTATACCCTCATCTGTTGAACATTTTTAAATTTAAAAATATGTTACATAAATATATAAAGTTTGTAAAGGCGTTTTACTGAATGACTGCAATAACACAACACTCAGAGTTATAATATAATAAAAAAAGAAATATGAAAAAAACATAATCTTTTCACTAGATATAAACATATTGTGTATGTCATGAATTGATCAGATAAATCACTGCTCAACAGTCAATTTCTTTAGCGTTATAGCTCAGTGTAAACGTCTCCAGCATTCACAATGAGGGTCGATGTAAAAGCATTCGGGCCCTGTTCAGGTCAACCATGCCCAGTGTGAGCAGGCTATCAGAGTGTACTTGTAAATTTCCAAACATTTAACATGATCAATATTTATATTAAAAAAGCATTAAGTTTGATTAATATTTGACATATGAACTTGACATATTTCAGAAACTTAGAGATTTTTTCAAATCATGTTTAATTATTGTTTTGGCGGTGAAAACTTTAACTGATAAATCTGTCCAAAGCTGAAGTCATTCACCACATGTCACCTCAGGTCACCTCAGACTTTGTATAGTGCGGGTGGGGACAACGATTCAGATATGCAAATATGCCCAACCTTTAATGTGATTTAAATTCCCAGGCAAAACTAATATTGACTCTGACAGTCAGGATCTCACACAACACACACACCCTAGTATGGAAAAGAACAGAATGTTTTACTAAAAGCAAATCTGCAGTAGCCACTAATGCAAATTGTATTATAATCAGGGCATACAGAATAATACAGACCTCAATGTGTGTTGATTTTTCATATATTGTCCATGCAGTGGTCTCCATTAAATATCCCAGTCAACAATGTGATGTCACCATAAGCTTTCAGAATACTCATGATGAGTTAAAAATGTAACCACACATCAAACTCACTGTGTGCTCAAACTGTGATCTTGGAGGTTTAGATGTGACTGGTTTGTCATTTTAAGTGTTTGCTTTTCTTCCTCTGGCTGCTGGAACTCTGTGTCCACTGAATGAATTTCATTTGTTGTATTGAGTCATGCCAAAGGAGTCTTGGATGGTAGTATAAACATGAGTAAATGTTGATGAGAAAGCTGTCCATTTGTGAGACAGTAGAGCTGGAGATCCAGCTGGTTTGATACTATAAAATATTATAAAGGTCTTCTAAATTAATTATGCACATACAGTTCCAACAATTTATAATTTAGACACAAATACATCAAGAGTCAGTGTGTTGCAATGCTTACTAGGAGTCATGAATGAGTTTTGTACTATGATGTTACCCAGCATTCAATGCAGCATGAAGCTTTCTGTAAAATGATAACCAGACTAAAAATACTACATGAGATCAATGACTTACTATAATCAGTTAACCAGTATTCTCTAAGTGTGTTCACTTCTGTTTTTTATTTGACATTACAATTGTGGTTTATAATTCAACAATGTCAGCAGGCAAAGTAAAACTAGTACATAAATGTTACGTGTTAAGAGTCCAGGGGGCCGTTTCAGAAAGCAGTGTAAGTGCCAACTCAGAGTAAGTAAATCCCAGAAAACGGAATATACAGAGTTTTTGGTTTCAGAAAGTGAGGTATGTCAAACCCGCGACTGCGGGGTAACTCAAGCCCATTTCAGAAATCGAGGTATCTTATACTCCGAGTGAGTAACCAGAGTAACATACTCCGTGAACCTAACCTGGTCGGGAGCAGGTTTTATTCTGCAAACCCAGGGTTTGTTACAATCTCCGCCCCCTTTTCGAAGCGCGATGGGTGTTGAAATTGCATACGTCATTTGTTTATTGATTCATCTTGCTAATCGCGCTCAATTTAGTCACACAGACCTTAAAATGTCATGTCCGCTAATTCAGGAACCCATAGATGAGGAAGCTGCATTAATACGCAGAGAGTTACATTTATGTCGGGAGAGAATTGTGAGGCCCCGTTTGGACGTTTTATCTTAACTTTTAAGGCCCGTTTAAGTCGAATATTTAACATTTCCTAAACAGGCATCCTACTAGCAAGAGCATTTTATTTCTTTAAACTTTCCTGAAAGGTGTTCTTGTATTTCATATTCAGCTTCTGCCGAGATCTTTTTATTGCAGAAGGATTGCGCCTACATGAGAGCGAGAGAGAGAGAGAGCAAGAGCGCGCGAGAGAGAGAGGGAGAGAGAGAGAGAGTGGGGTAGAGTTAAATATAATTCCCATTTTCACAGTTTCAACAAAATAAATATAAAAGTGATTGACATATAAACTTGAGCATTAACAAGTGAATATTTTTTTTCTAAATATGTGCTCATATTCACCGTACGCTTGTAACAGTACCTTCAATTCGATTGGCGACAAATGAACACGTGCTTTTGTCACATGCCGTTGCCATCGTGAATCGTGCTTTCTTCACTCAATAGATGATGGCTTTTCATCGCTATGCTGCACGTGCATGACCTAGAGGGAACTTACTCTGAGTGGATTGAACTAACTCAAATCAGCTGGTCTGAAACTGAAAACTCAGAGTAACCATTCTCTGAGTAAATCAACTCAGAGTTCAGATTTTAACTCGGTGTTTGTTGAACTTCCTTATTGAAACGGGCCCCAGGTAATGAATCCATATTCAGAATCAGAATCAGAATCAGAAAGAGCTTTATTGCCAAGTATGTTTGCACATACAAGGAATTTGTTTTGGTCACAGGAGCATCCAGTACACAGAATGAGCAACAACACAGAGACCATCAAACAATACAAAAACAGTTACACAGATGATTTAAATAAGGGCCTATGGGTATAAAAATTAAGAAATACAATACAATAAACATAAGAGTTAAGCTATAGAGAGTAAAGTTATGTGTGTATGTAAATATGTACAAGTAAAAAATAGAATAGACTATTTCAGTAAAAGGTATGCGTTATATACATTTCATCCACTATTATTAGAGATGTGGCACTGTCTGATCATTTCTGTATTTTCTTTGATATATCAATTAGTCCTGCCACTGAAGATAGACCTGTCTCTATAAAAAAGAGATTCATAAATGAGAACACCAGTGAGCTATTTATGAATGCTATGTCTTTGTCACCGAGTATATCTGCAGACTCTATTGATGTTCTCCTCGATAGCTTTAATGAAAAAGTAAAAAATGCTATCGATGACATTGCTCCAGTAAAGGTCAAGGCGATAACTGGCAGGCGTAAAGCACCCTGGAGAAACTCACCAGAAGTACAAAGCATGAAAAGAACATGCAGAAAAGCTGAGCGTATGTGGCGAAAAACCAAACTTGAAGTTCACTATAACATCTATAAAGACAGCCTGCATGCCTTCAATGTTGACTTAGGCAAAGCCAGACAGAATTTTTTCTCTAACATTATAAACAGCAAAATAAATAACACTCGCACCCTTTTTGCAACTGTAGAGAGACTAACAAATCCCCCTAGTCAAGTTCCGAGGGAAATGCTGTCTGATGACAAATGCAATGAGTTTGCAACTTTTTTCCTTCAAAAGATCAGTAATATCAGAATTGAAATCAGCAAAGCTTCATGCGGCAGTCAGGTCAGTCGGACTTCAGTACATCAGAAATTAGTAACTTTGTCTGAATTTCAGACAATTGATCTCAAAACCCTGGAGGAAACGGTCCAGCATCTTAAGGCATCAACTTGCAGCCTTGACACACTTCCCACATCCTTTTTCAAAAGAGTGTTTAACTGTTTGGAAGCAGATCTCCTAAAAATAGTTAATACCTCACTGCTCTCAGGAACTTTCCCCGAGTCCCTAAAAAATGCAGTTGTCAAACCTCTTCTAAAAAAGGCCAATCTAGACAAAACCTTACTGTCTAACTACAGACCAATATCAAATCTTCCTTTTATAGGCAAGATCATTGAAAAGGTTGTCTTCAATCAGCTGACCAAATTTTGAACTCAAATGGCTACCTGGACAATTATCAGTCTGGTTTCCGTCAGCATCACAGCACAGAGACAGTGCTCATAAAGATAATTAATGATATTCGATTGAATTCTGATTCAGGCAAAATATCAGTTCTGGTTTTACTAGATCTCAGTGCTGCTTTTGACACAGTGGATCACACCATACTCCTAAATAGGCTGGAAAACTGGGTAGGGCTTTCTGGATTGGTACTTAAATGGTTTGGGTCATACCTTAAAGGGAGAGGTTACTATGTGAACATAGGCAACCATAAATCTGACTGGACACCCATGACTTGTGGTGTTCCACAGGGCTCAATTCTAGCTCCGCTCCTCTTCAACCTGTATATGCTCCCACTTGGCCAAATAATGAAAAAGTACCAAATTGCCTACCACAGCTATGCAGACGACACTCAGATCTACCTAGCCCTCGCACCCAATGACTACAGGCCTATTGACTCTCTTTGCAAATGCATTGATGAAATTAACAGCTGGATGTGTCAAAACTTCCTTCAGTTAAATAAAAACAAAACTGAAGTCATTGTTTTTGGTAACAAGGATGAAACTAACAAGGTAAACACATACCTTGACTTAAGAGGTCTAAAGACACAAAGCAAGGTAAAAAATCTTGGGGTCATTTTGGAGTCTGATCTTAGTTTCAGCAGTCATGTCAAAGCAATAAGCAAATCAGCGTACTACCATCTCAGAAACATAGCCAGAATCAGATGTTTTGTCTCAAGCCAAGATTTAGAGAAACTAGTTCATGCTTTCATCACCAGCAGGGTGGATTACTGTAATGGACTCCTTACAGGTCTTCCCAAAAAGACCATCAGACAGCTGCAGCTCATACAGAACGCTGCTGCCAGGATTCTGACCAGATCCAAAAAATCTGAGCATATAACTCCAATCCTCAGGTCCTTACACTGGTTACCAGTTACTTTTAGAATCAACTTCAAAGTATTATTAATTGTCTATAAATCACTCAATGGTCTAGGACCTAAATACATCTCAGATATGCTCATTGAATATAAACCAATCAGACTTCTCAGATCATCAGGATCAAGTCAGTTAGAGATAACAAGGGTTCACTCAAAACAGGGCGAGTCAGCATTTAGCCATTACGCCACTCGTAGCTGGAATCTGCTTCCAGATGACATCAGACATTCACCAACAGTAGATACTTTTAAGTCCAGATTAAAAACACACTTGTTTAGCTGTGCATTCACAACCTGAGCACTGTGCTACTTTACATCAACTGCACTTCTATTTCTAATTTATTTTTATTTTGCTCTTATTCTTTTTATATATACACTCACATTTTTAATCAATTTTATTGCTGTTTTATTGTTTTAAATAATTTGCATTTTAAAGATAGGTTTTATTCTTTCTGTCAATCATTTTATGTAAAGCACTTTGAATTGCACTTGTGTATGAAATGTGCTATATAAATAAACTTGCCTTGCCTTGCCTTGCCTTGCCTATACAGCAAGCTGAAATATAATTTACAGAAAAGTTGTATAAAAAATAGTTAGTGTATTATCTGAAGGATATTGAAGATTGCACTTTATTATTATTGCACAGAGTTAATTGCACATAAGAAGTCTTGCACGCAAGACTTTTTTTTTTTTTCAAAAATAAATTAACTGTTCAAGAGGTAGATGGCCTGAGGGAAGAAGCTATTTTTGTGTCTGGTTGTTTTGGTGCTCAGTGCTCTGTAGCGCCGACCCGAGGGCAGCATTGTGAAGAGATGATGGCTTGGATGTGAGAGGTCCAGGGTGATTTTCTGAGCCCTTTTCCTCACTCTGGATGTGTACAGTTCTTGGAGGGTGGGCAGGGGAGCACCAATGATCTTCTCAGCAGTCCGAACCGTCCTCTGTAGTCTTCTGAGGTCTGACTTTGTGGCTGAGCCAAACCAGACAGTGATGGATGTGCAGAGAACAGACTCTATGACTGCTGAGTAAAACTGTTTTAATAGAGTTTGTGGTAGGTTGAACTTCTTCAGCTGATGTAAGAAGTACAACCTCTGCTGGGCTTTTTTAGCAATAGAGCCAATGTGATTGTCCCACTTCAGGTCCTGAGAGATGGTGGTGCCCAGGAACCTGAATGACTCCACTGCTGCCACAGTGCTGTTCCTGATCGTGAGAGGGGGGAGTGCAGGGGGGTTTCTCCTGAAATCCACAATCGTCTCCACTGTTTTAAGCGTGTTCAGCTCCAAGTTGTTATGACTGCACCAGACAGACAGCTGCTCAACCTCCTGTCTGTAAGCAGACTCATCACCATCCTGGATGAGGCCAATGAGTGTGGTGTCGTCTGCAAACTTCAGAAGTCTGACAGAAGGGTCCTGGGCAGTGCAGTCATTTGTGTACAGGGAGAAGAGCAGTGGGGAGAGAACGCATCCCTGGGGGGCGCCAGTGCTGATTGTGCGAGTGCTGGATGTGAGTTTCCCCATTCTCACTAACTGTTGCCTGTCTGTCAGAAAGCTGGTGATCCACTGACAGATAGAGCCAGGAACAGATAGCTGGGTTAACTTTTCCTGGAGCAGTGATGGGATGATGGTGTTGAAAGCGGAGCTGAAGTCCACAAACAGGATCCTTACATAGGTCCCTGGTCTATCCAGATGTTTCAGGACAAAATGCAGCGCCATGTTAACTGCATCCTCAACAGACCTGTTTGCTCTGTAGGCAAACTGCAGGGGGTCCAGTAAGGGTTCTGTGATGTCCTTCAGATAAGCCAATACCAGTCTCTCGAATGACTTCATGACCACAGATGTGAGAGCGACGGGTCTGTAGTCATTCAGTCCTGTGATTTTGGATTTCTTTGGGATGGGGATTATGGTGGAGCACTTGAAACAGGAGGGAACTGTGCACAGATCCAGTGATCTGTTGAAGATCTTTGAGAAGATGAAGGCCAGTTGGATAGCACAGCTTTTAAGACAGGCTGGTGAGATACCATCTGGGCCTGGTGCTTTTCTTCTCTTTTGTTTCCTAAAGACTCTGCACACATCCTCTTCACTGATCTGAAGTGCAGGAGGTGCAGGAGGTGGGATGACTGAAGGTGATAGGTGTTGTGTAGAGAGAATGTCAGAGTTGGGGTGAGGTGTTAAATTAGCATTTTCAAATCTGCAGTAAAAGTCATTCAGATCATTGACCAGGTGTTGATTGCCTGCAAAATTGGGGGATGGTGGCTTGATATTGATCAAGTCATCAATATCAAAATTGATATTGATGACTTAATAAAATAAATTCACATTGATCTTACATATTTCTTGTCATGATTCCGCTATCATTTCATGTTTATTCTTGTCTCGCAGGGGAGTCATGGCATAGCCCTTGGGTTTTGAGTGAGAAAGACATGTCTTTGCTTGTATATTTGCTGACATGCGCTTTCTCATGTCTTGTCAGTGTTCCATGGCATCTCGTTTCATTGTTACCTTCCCATTAGTGTTTCATTACCCACACCTGTCCCTTGCCAATTATCCTGTTTGTTTCACTTTAAAGCATCCAATTTATCTATTGGCTTGTGCTCTTGGATTGTTAGATGTTGCATGGTGTACCTTGTTCCTGTTGCCGTCCACTTAGCCGTGAAGCTGTGTCTTGATCCTGTACCCCGTATCCCTGAAACCTATGTTCCTTGTTCTTGTCAACCCGTGTCTTTTAAGCTTAGTTTTAGTGTTATACAAAGTGTTTATTTTCTAGTTAGTTAGTCCGTTTCTTTGGTTTCTTTGGTAGTCATCTTGTCTTGTTTTTCCCCCTCGTGGGTTTTGTTTTATCCTTTTGTAGTGTTTTCTTGTCAATAAATTACAGTTTAAACCCCTTCACCACCGTGTCTGCCTGCACTTGGGTTCTCCCCTCCGGAAATCATGACATTATTCACACAGATAGAGAATGAGAAAGGTGTGACATCACTGTGATCATCGCATGACCTAACATGTTGACCGGGAGGGTTGCAAAGGGGTGGACATTTTAAGAATATGTTCTTTGGAAGTTAAACTGGTAAATGTTCAACATTGCATATTCCTACATTGGAAATATATGGGGAAAAGTCTGGAAAACCACAGGTTATAATATGCACAACAACAAACACAGCGGTAGTGGAAATAATATGAGAGGGAAGATAAGAAATAGATAAAGAAAAAGACAAATGTTTTTTAAAGCTTTTGCATTATCTTGCAAATTTTTTGCGTTCCGTTGCAAAACTTTTACTTTCTTCCGCAAATATATTTGCGTCATCTCGCAAAACCTTTGCTTTCACTTCGTGTTTATCTTCTGCTAGTGGCTCAGACAGCACGGTCAATTCACAATGGAGCAGTTCATTCATAAAGCTTTATTTTGAACTTGGACTCAAATTTAAAGAACTGCGGTCAGTGCTTAGTTCAAGGCATGATTGTGATATAAGTGAATGACACCTGAAAAGGATATTACGTGAAAGAGGATTGACTTGACGGAAAAATGACACAAGCTTAGTGGACCTTGTTGATTTTATTCGTAATCAGCTACTTTACTCTGGGCCACTTCATGGGTACTATAACAGCTCCCAAATGTTTTCTTCCGATTATAAAACAAACACGCTTCATTTGATGTCTGAACATTTTATATTTTCTTCCAAAGGGTCACCATCATACACCATAGATAACGTGAAAAACTTAAAAATGAACAAAATAACATTTACAAACTTATTAAACCAACATTGATATACAGAACTTTACATATAACTTGACAATGAAACCCCACAATAAACATACAAACATAATAAACATTATGTTTATCATCCAATCAGAAATTCAGGAGATATAAGTGTTTAATTAAGTTTTTTAAGACACTCTTGAATCCATGCTTTTCTCCTTGTGATTTTAAAGTCACAAGATCATATCACGTGATATGCTCAAACTGACATTAAATTCCCTGAACTGTAGGTGTCACTTATACCAAAATTATTGTGACATAAAGAGCCGCATTCTCAAAAAATGTACTTTTAAATCTTTATCTACCAGAAATTGAGTGTGCAGAAATACCCTGTAATTATACAAATCCATCTATTCTTCTTTTTGTAATGTCCTATAAACCACAACAGTGACACAAAACAGTCTGTTGGAGATCAAGTAACAATCTGATGTCACATTGATTTATGCCTGCCCATAACCGTTCACAGACTCCGCCTTATGAGTGGCCAGCTCCACCTTTCGCCATATACACGCTGTTAACTATTTTCTGGCAAGAGCAGATGTAGCTAGCCAGCAACAAGAATGTCTAAGAAACAACAATTGTGTGCTGTTCTTGGATGTAAAATGGAACATAAAAGTACGCCAGAAGGAGAACTTTCCGACGAGCCTGGGTTGATCCCGCTGCAACCTTGTCGGCCGGAGTTATAACGATCGAAAATGCTGGGCGTTGATGGACTTAAAACTGTCCTGCGCGTTCAAAAATTGGACTTAGGGATTCGGATGAACAAAAGTTGAAGTTTATTAAGTTGAATCTCAGCGCTGGGCTGTCTCAGACAAAAAAGTCTTCACAGAGAATCAGCCCCGCCTAGACAGTGTAATACATGTTTATATGTTTATATGTGGGTGTGTTTTCAAGCTTGCTTCGGATCTTGACCAATCGTTGGACCAGTTCTCAGCTGACGTTTTCTTCTCCTCCAATCATACAATGACACAATCTGGCTACATCCGGTTCCTGTGTAAACTGTTTCTGTGAGCGAGCTTGGCTTCTGTGAAAACAACACAATCTCCCAACTTCTTCACATCTGTTACCCCCTGTCCGGTGGCCCCGACGGCTATGGAATGTTGGGCAACCAGAGTCACGCACACACATTTTCACATCCTGTTGAAAACGTCCCCCTGCACCACAATATGCCGGCTTAGTCTCTCAACCCTTTAATCACACACATTTGCTCACAATGATACCCTCTTCTATTATTGATTATATGTAATCCATAGAAAGAAATAAAATGTATAAAAACGTAGATTTTACTTAAATGAACATTGTAATCAAAAACATGACTTTAAAACCCTTCAGCGTGATGATGATGACTTGGCATTCGGGAAGAATTAAAGCGTACCTAACATGACATCATGAAAATGACGTTTCATGCCGTCTGTTATGTTGCCGTGTTTGAAAGTAAGCTGTCTGCCAAGTTGTAAGTCCAAGGTGAATAAATAACAAAGTTATTTGCTTGTAAAAATGGATGTCGACTCTGAATCACACAAACGAGTCGTGGACGCATATTTACGTCACTATACATAGTCCCCGCCTACGTTTTGCTGAGACTGAAGCGAAAACTTATTTCTCCTCCCCCAAACACTGTCTGTCGTACGTTTGTGATGCGTCTGTATCATGTCTAGAGTCTGTGTTCTACGGTGTGAAACTAAGTCCGTCTTATTTCAACTACCTAAGCAAGAACGTCTGAGGGAAAAATGGTTACAATTCATTTTGTGAATGACCCCAGGACTGTACTGTGTGCGCGTCATTTCACCGATGATTGCTTTGATAATCTTGGCGCGTATAGTGCAGGATATGTGAAACGGCTATCATTGAAAGAGGGGGATTCCAACTCTATTTGGACCTTTTAGCTCCACCGAGTCCCAACCTGTAAGTGTGACTTTTGATTTTTTTCTGAACTTCAAGAAATATTTTCGTACCTTATGTCTGTGTTTAGCTAATGCATATAACGCTAACATTAGCATGTAGCGTTATTTCTGGTGTGTTACAGTTTGTTTATCTTGCTATTTACTCGGCTGATTTAATTGTTCAATCCATGAATTCTCAAAGTATTTGTTTCAAGAACTAAGTCGAGTACTATCTGTATTGTATAACATCTGAAGATACGAACACGGTACACTGTATGCCCTGTCAACTAGTCCATGTATAAGACTGTTATATGTTATATATACTGTTATATATATAAAGACATCCAAGCACATGTAAACCGTAATCCTGTAATGATGGTAGGCGTTCCATTTGCGACAAATGATGAACGCGTTTGACCAATCACAACAGACTACACCATCTGACCAATCACATGACACAAGGTTACCGGGTAGGAGGGCCTAGACAGGTGAATCGCGGAACGAATCATTTGAGAGTCAGTCAAGAAGTAAGGAAAGTATAACTGCATATAATTACGAGATTAAAGTGTTTTTACACATTGTATGTAGATAAACTTGTTGTTGGACACTCCATTACCCAAAGTAGGGCCTAAAAAAACATATGTTACCTACTCTTTAACTTCTTTCGGATAAACCAATATTAGCCGGTTTATCCCAAACATAAATTCATAAATATATGTGTAGGACTAATGTTTTCTCTTGACACCACGGTGTACATTTTTAAACCAGGGACTTTTCTGTGTTTGAATCTTAAATCACAAACAGAGTGTTCTTTTATTCAATTCAATCTCAATTATTATGTTGCAGTGTAATATAAATGATTGTGCCACATTGATGTTTTTCAACAATGACTGGATTTGGATCTCAGAACAGTCTAATAATTTTTTTTAAACTGAATCTTGAGGTCAAAGATAATAAGCTGGAATCCTGCTACCAACAGCCATAAAGGAGAGGAGCAGGATACCGCGGACTGACTTGCTGCCACTGCCCTCACACAGAGGAGCCATCGCCAACCGCCACGAGGCGGAGGAGGATCGAGCCGTCCACCGGGCATCCAGCACCACCGCATAGCAGCGTGAGAAAGAGCCTCTTGGCTGGGCTGAGCTCCTGTCTCCGTTCTCTAGTCTCGTCGGTGCATACCCCCAGGCCTGTAAGGGGCATATTGTGAGGAAGGAGTGATGAGAGCCATGAGGCGGGGCCGTTAGTGTGATTGATAGTTGGAGTCTGCTGTGCGCATACCGGTCCCGTATATCTCACGAAGGAAATCGGGAGCATAAGAGAACGAGCGACGGGACTGCTAACGAGAGAGGACCGGCCCCCGGAATTTTTTTTAGTTTGTATTTATGTTCTTGTGACCGGCAGTCGACCGTAAGGTGACTGCCAGCATTTTACTTATGTGTTTTTGTTTGATTTTATTACAACTTTATTTGAACGTGCCGGTTCCCGCCTCCTTTCTTCCTTTTATTGAACCGTATTACACTTGAGGTCAAAGATATGAAGTTGTGTCTTGTTTAGTTTCTTTAGGCCTTTCAGTGATATCATAGCTATTTTGTGTAGGTCATCAATCACTTTTGTCAGTTCATCTGTAATTCAAAACGGAAGAACACATCATGATGTTAACATGTGTTCCACTGCAACCCTGTCCACCAAGACAAGCAGATTTCATAAGTTGAGTAACATAATCCTAATACTTTTAAATTGTTTTCTTAAGAGTTTTCTAGTGTCATTATGCTCAACTCATCAGAATAGGAACAAAACCACTTGTTTTAAACGTAAGACTCAAACAGACTCAACATGTACATGTCTTTCCAATGATTCTATTACTCTAATTGAATCCGTGTTGTAGCTGTTGGACTAAAACTTGTCCTGCGTGTTCAAAAATTAAAGGTAGGCAATCTCTACAAGTGTTGAAGTTTATTATCCAGAAAGTATCAAAGTACAGCGCTGGGTTGTTCTCGACACAACGTCTTACATAGAAGCAACCCCGTGTGTCATTCTAACAACATATTTATAGTGTGTATGTGAGAGGGTGTATCTTCTTTCTTCAGGCAGTGCCTCCCTCTCTTGATCCAATCAGCTTCGTTTCCTTTGTCTTCAGCGAGTGGTGTTCATCACTTGTTTCCCTCCACTTCTGCGAGATTCTGAAAAACAGCATTTCATCCCCCACTCTACTTTCTAGAGAACACAACTGCAGCCGAACTACCCCCTCTTTACCTGTTACAAAACTATGTGTGTGTGTGTGTATGCAATTTCACCCTGTTTCACCCCCAACTGACCTTTGGTTCAGTTCCTCCTTCCACTAACACACACACATAGACACATTCTGTTGCAAGCACATTATTATCAGCACATAGCTTGGGTATCAAATGCATGTATCATATCTATAGTTTTAACACTTCACGCAATCAGAAAAATAACACACATAAAGGATTAAACATAACACATAAATGATTAAACATAAATGATTAAATCCCTCATAATCTGCACTCACATACCCTGAGTTTTTAACTGCTTTTCAGCCACTCCCTTATCTTTGCGCGCAAGGCTGCTCCCCCACACACATTCCTGTAGCAGGCACTTTTAATCTCAGCACAAAAAAAACCCTCACAGCTTCTGCTTAAACATTTTCATTAAGGCACACACATTATGTTAATCAAACTATAATAAAGAGTAAAGATTCAAACATAATAAAACTTATTAACAAACTCCTTCATAGCTGAGACCAGCTCATTTGAGGCCGAGTCAAGACCGAGGCGAGAGAGGGTTGAGTCGAGTCGAGTCAAGTCTGAGTCCACATAAGGTGGGTTTGAGACAGGACCTAAAGAAATCCTCAAGAATATGTTAAATAATTGGTGAAAAGAAGAAAACTGGAACCAAATATACCATGAAATGTACGCCATGTTTTATTTAATATTTTTAGTTGAGGGTAAAAAAGTCTACATACAGTGTTGTAAAGGTCAATTATTTAAATTATGATTTCCCCCTTAGCAAAAATATGTATTTTCTACATCGTTATTGGTGTTTACTAGACATCCCTTAATGGGCCAAAAGTGAAAGGTGTTCTATGTCTTTGAAGACGTTTTCTGAACGTCTAATATTAACATACAGGGGACCTCTGTACAAAGTAAATTCTGTTACAAATAAAAGAGATTTAAATACTCCGTTATTTCTGGGCATACACCTACATTATATTGGAAAAAGTATTGGAACACATCCTTCTAATGAACAGGTTTGATTACTGTCTTTCTTGTTCTAGTGGCAGGATCATGACAGAGCCTCATGTTTTGTGTCGAGAGACATGTTATTGGTGGTTCTGAGATAACATGCTCCCTCATACCCGCACATTGCGGGTTAGGTGCATTGCTCAAGGGCACCTCAGTTGTGGTAATGAGATTGGAGAAAGTGCTGTTCTTACACTCCCCACACATACAGTTCCCGCCAGTCTTGAGAGTTGAACATGCAATCTTTTTGGTTACAAGTCAGACTCTCTAACACATCTGTCCAACAGATGCCCATATATAATCATATTATTCCCTATGAATTATAAATATATCGATAGCTAGATAACAGAATATAATGGATGCAGTTTTCTTACTACACTAGCAAAACAAGACTTAAAGCAATGCGGGCAGAATCAAGCACACAAGCGTAATTTCTGTGTCTTTGGTAATGGACCTCCTTGCATTCTCCACAACGTTTTTTTTTGCTTTGCCTTACATTTTTGTCTGGCAACCAAACTATTTTGCAGCTGGCATTGCTGTGTGTTTTGCAGTGGGGACGAGGTTTGTCATTGTTTGAAAAAGGAAAACAAAACCATATTATAATGATTTATCTTTTCAAACATGATGTAAACAAAACAATTGCGGATAATAAGCAGAGGTTTAAAACATGTTAAGCTTCTTCGGCTGAAGAAATGTGATACACATTAATTTTGAATTGAGTTTTCAACTCGACCATTGCTATAAAAAAACAATCAAAACTATTTCTAATGAAATGTAGTGGCTGACACAAAGTAGATAATAGTTTAGAAAGAAAGACAGTTTAAAGCACAGGTGTCAAACTCAGTTCCTGGAGGGCCGCAGCTCTGCACAGTTTAGCTCCAACCATAATCCAACACACCTGATTCAGCTAAACAACATCTTCAGGATTACTAGAAACTTCCAAGCAGGTGTAGCTACGAGCTGGTTGGAGCTAAACTGTGCAGAGCTGCGGCCCTCCAGGAACTGTGTTTGACAACCCTGGTTTACAGGTACAAAATGTAAAAATCTAGGCCTGTTTATTTTTATACTATTTACAACAAATGCATTATTAGAAGGTTATCTGATTGAATTGAATCATTGTTTATAAATTATTAACGAATATGCTTACACTTGAACTCAACATGTGTTTGTCTTCATCAGGACTTGTCTATTTGGGTATAGCAAGTGAGATTTATTGAAAGCAATGCAGTCCCTAAGTTTTTATTTACTAATCAAATCTGGTGTCACGAGGATGGTACGAATCATCGATTGCACAAGGAAATCTCTTACAGGAAACCAGCAGATAAACAAAAAAAATAACCTTGTGTTGAATAATTTCTTTCCTGGATTGATGGAGTTGGTGGTCTAGTGGGTTAAACCACTGAACTGGTAATCAAAAGGTTGCTGGTCCGATCCCAGCAGCCACCACCAGTGTGTCCTTGAGCAAGACACTTTACTCCATGTTGCTCCAGGGGGATGTGCACTGTAAGTCGCTTTGGATAAAAGCGTCTGCCAAATGATGTCTGTAGATTTCTGTAGATGTAGAAAATGTAAATGTAGATTTGTATCATGAACACAATTCAATGAAAGACTCACAGAATGTTTTCTCTTCCTGATAAACCAATATACAAACATTAGTTTGATATCTGAATGTTTCCAGTGTTACTTTTCAGTAGGACAATCCTGTTGTGCGAGTGGGTGTGCATGTGTTGAGTGGATTGATTTAGAATCATGGTGATCAAAACTGACTGGAACTACCTGTGCATAAGTAGTTTAATGTACACCTTAGAGCCTATCAGAATCAAGTATTCAGTCAGACCATAGTATAAAACAACAAAATAGCGACACTGATATATTTAAGATTTATCTTTGAAAGTTGTTTTTAGTTTAGACAGGCCAAACCGTTTTAGACTGGGACTAAGACTTGTCTGTAAAACTGGGAAATTAAAAAATAAATGACGAATGACTTTATCTTTGATTTGAAATTATAAATGTTGACAACACGCACCTGTTATGCAAAAGTCTTCAAGAGCCAGACTTAATCTCAACACATCTCCAATGGTAAAACATTCACTACAAACCATTAAAATAACATGAATTTACATGAGTAGTCTTCAAAGTATTAAGATTGCATTAATCGTCTTGAGTGACATCATAATTCATCAACATTTATTTTGTAATCTATAGTGGAATATATTTTTTCATTGATTACATTATGATCTTCTCTGAATCATAGATGATAAGAGATCAAGAGCTATTCATGGCAGATCTGATGTCCTTTTCACCCACTGACAACCAAACAAGACGAAAAACAAGACACCTATGAACTCAATGTTTAGTTTCATGACATGATTTGAGTGTTCTAAGATCATTTAAATTTACTCAAAGAGAATTTGGGTCTGCAAAATTTGCATATGCAAAACATTCAAGTGAACATGTTTTCCTACTGGAAAAAAAGCACATGAAACCTTCAGAGATCAAACTTATGTTTGTAATACTGGTTTAAAAGAATTATAGATTTACAAAAGGCAGCATACTGAAAAGATGAATCAAGCACAAAATTTAGCTTTAGGACACATACACTTAAAAATTCAAGCGCATGAACTTAAAATGATCTCTAGGATGTTGTTTTGCAGTAAATAATAGTTTAACTTATGCAAAAAATAATAATGATGGCGTTAAAAAAAAAAAATCCTATGTTTTTCTGTGTAGAATCAAGTTAATTTAATAGTTGGTCCTGAAATCTTTTTGTACTTGTGTTAAAATATCATTATAGATCTCTGGCTTTAATTTGTCTGTACGAAAGTGACTTTATTCTGAAATCATAACACAGAACACAAACTAAGAGTGATTTCCAGGAAGAGAAAACATTCGGTCACTCTTTCATTGACTTCATGATAAAAATCAAGGCAGCAAAGAAATTAATCAACACAAAAGTTATTTTCTTTGATTATCTACAGGTTTCCTGAAAGAAATTTCCTCGTGCAATTGATGATTTCTGACACCAGATTTGATTTGTAAATAAGTGTTTTAGACATTGAGTGATGTCATCATGAGGGTGGAGAGAGAAAGGCAAATGTCCAGAGGGATGTACTGATGTGTTGCTAGACGAGTGAAGAAGAGAGTAGGACACTCTAAGTGAACAAGTTAGTGTTGCTCATAATCCATACGAAACTCAATTTTCTTTTATTCTCTATTCTCATATTTTTTTCCTTTTGTTTAGCGGTGAGATGGAAAAAATCATTCATCTGATTTTACTTTCTGGTGAGTACAACTCACATCATCATCTCAACATTATACATGCTGTCAGTCATTCTTCATCCAAATCTTTAAAAGTATTCTTGAAAAGTTAAGAAAAAAAGACCTAACAGTATACTTAATTTAACTGATTTTCAAATAAGTGTAAAATTATCGTTTTTGTTCAACAGGTCTTGTTTCTGTTCCAGGTTGTATAGCAGGTAATCAATCCTTTTGATTCTTCATGTAGAATGATGTTTGAATTTTTGTTGTTCATTCATTGTTTTAAGTTTGTGGTTAGATGACAGTTTATTTCTCATGAGAATGTGTCTCTAATGCTTCATTCTGGTAGGTTTGTGTTTTTAATAATCGCTCATCTAGATGCTAAGTCGTTCGAGAGCTTCCACTGAAAATATCATCAACAGATTCAGATTTTTGCAGAAAGATTATTATTATTTAATTCATTTTACGAAATAGGCGTTTTGGAACAGTTGATTTAAATGAATATTCGTAAATCAAAAAATATATCTGTTTTGCGAAGCTTTCAAGTGGAACATTATTTTGCATGTAAACTAAAATAGTTTACATAAAAATCGTTTATAAAGTATCAGAGAGATATTTCAATGTGAAGTGAAAAGTGCTTCAGCTGTGAGTCTGTGGTTTATGTGTTATGTGTTGTTTCTAGGGTTGGGCATCGTTATACTTATCAATTCCGATTCCTAACGATTCTTAGTTTCCATTCCAAAGCGGTGTAAAAGCAATAAAGCCAAGCAAAATTAAAAATATTTATTTTGTGCCATTACTTACAGCTATACACACTAAAAAGTATCCAGTGTGAGCCTTCCTTTCGAAGCAAGTGAGAAGGGGATCTCACGTGTTACATCATGTGCCGGTGTTGTGTGTAATTCGATACGATGAACCAACCGCAGATGCTTTGCCATAGTGCTTTAACCCCCATCTTGCAACATAATAGTTTTTTATGATAAATACCTTAGCTTTGTCTTTTTGCGATTTCGCAAAATACAGCCACACTCTAGAGCACCTTCCACGGCCCATCGTTGGAACTGACTTTTAGTATTCGAGCGGAAGGTCCTCGCAGATGGCTGTGTCAGGTCAGGTGACTCAGGTCTTTACTGATGACGTGAAAATTATGTGATCATGCGGTCCGGAATCGCTAAGAATCGAAAGTATACAGTGATAAGGTAGTAATAAAGTGCTAATTTTTATTTTTTAAAGGATCTGATTCCTTTCTTACGGATCTGATTCCAGAGTTGGAATCGAATTTCAATTCTCAACCCTAGTTGTGTTAAATAAAAAAGCAATAAATCAAACTGATAGAACACACATTTTGAAACAGACATTGATAAAGTCCTCATATTCATCTTTTAATGTTGCCATGACTCATGACTTGATATGTATCTACAGATTGTAATGACTGAATAACGTACACGGTTACTAACGTAACCTCGGTTCCCTATGATACGGGAACGAGTACTGTGTAGCAGGACGCTATGCGGAAAACTCCCTTTTCTCCGATGACTGAAGCTTTAAAAATACGCAGTGAATACTGCACGGCCATTGGTGCGTGTAAAGTAAAACTTTACACCAATGGCAGCGAAGCTGCACAGACCAAAGGCGTTTGCGCGCACCAAAAGGGGCGGGGCTTTCGGCTATATAAGCAGACACATCCCCGTAGGGTCCTCAGGTTACTTCAACTGAAGCAACGACCATATGCAGCTTGTAAGCACGGCCAGGAACGCAGTATCTCAGGGAACCGAGGTTAAGTTAGTAATGTTCCCTATCGATACTTTGCTCGTACTGCGTAGCAGGACGCTATGGGGAACCAGCACAATCCCGCCATGTTACAAGTGGAACAAAAACACCATATAATCCAAGAAATTCAAGACAGGAAGGCCTCACAGAGAGCTCCTGCAGATCACCCACACGTTTTACCGATGCTAATGCTAGAAGCAGAGCGGTTTTAAGCGTTAGGGGACGGAGGTCTACGGACTGCAGAGGCTCGAAGGAAGAACCCTTCAGAGCTCTCAACACAATGGGTTGATCCCATATGGGAACTGTGAGGGGGCGTAGATGGCGTAGCCGCCTGGAACCCTTCAAGAAGCGAACGATCAAGACGTTCTTTCCCACTCCTTGGCCTGCTATGGGGGCATGGAAAGCTGCGATTGCTGCCACATAAACCTTGAGTGTGGAAGGGGAGCGGCCCTTATCCAACAGCTCTTGTAGGAAGGACAAAATTAGTTATATGTCACAGGAGAGGATTGTAGGCTCCCGTCGAGTGGCCAAAGGTGCAGAGCCCACAGCTCTGGCTGGGGGTGCCAAATGGTGTTGCCTGCCAGAAAGAGCAGGTCCAGTCTCAGGGGAATAGGCCATTGGGCTGCTACGAGCAGCTGAGACAGTTCCGTAACCCAAGGCTGGTTCTTCCAGAATGGGGCTACGAACAGCACCGTGTGCGCCTGTTCAATGATTATCTTGATCATCTGTGGTATAAGAGCGATAAGAGGGAAGGCATAGAGGAGCCGGTTGGGCAACCTTAAAATAGGTTGGGCAATGAGTGTTGTCAACCTCTGCCTTGCCGAAGACTTCCCAGATTTTCTTAACCGACCTGGGGTGGAGCGTCCATTCCTCTGATGAGACATTGCACCGAGATAGCATATCTGCTCCCTGGTTCAGCACGAGAGTTGCCCTCAGTGAGCGCAGATTGCACTGGGCCCATTCCATGAGTCGAAGTTCCAGGGAAATAGTTTGTCTTGAGGAGAGGCCTCCCCGGTTATTTATGTAGGACACCACTGCCATGCTGTCCGATCGAACTAAGACGTGGCGGTCCCGTAAGACCGGCAGGAAGTAGCGAAAGACCAGCCATACTGCCCGCATTTCCAGGTTGATATGCTGTCCCTTTTCCTGAATCGACCAGTGGCCGAAGGCAGGTGCACCATCACACAGAGCCCCCCAATCCCTTTCGTCTGCATGTGGTGCCCAGGGGCACACCCTGCTCCAACCAAGGAAGATCCTTCCATGGGGCTAGAGCGGTTACACAGGCTTGATCCACCCAGATGCCAAGCGTGTGGCGGAACTCTTGGTTACAGCCAGTACTGCAGCGGACGCATCCAAAGAACACCCAACAGCAGTTCATGAGATGCGGAGGCCATGAGACCCACCATCTTCTGAAATGCTTTGAGGTGGCCTGACGCTCCCGATGTAAACGAAAGCGGCAAGCTTCTGAATAGCCAGGGCATGGTAAGGCGCGATTCTAGCTGTCATACAACTCAAATCGAAGACCTTCCCAAGAACAATATTTGTTGGCTGGGGAACAGAGTGCTCTTGGCAAGGTTGATCCTGTGCCGCAGGCATTCTAGATAGTTGAGAAGGACCTGTGGGAACTTAGCTCTTTCACTGACTGTGCTAGAACAAGCCAGTCGTCGAGGTAGTTCAGATTGTGGATTCCCGTCTGCCTGAGAGGTGATAGAGCTGCGTCCAAGCACTTCGTGAAAGAGCATGGACCTAGAGAAAGTCCGAATCGAAGGACCATGTATTGATATGCAACCCTTTTGTGGAACAAAACATTCACATTGTGGAACAAAAAGACATTTTCGCCGGCACCGAGAACAGAATGGGGAGCTTGGGCGCACACAAGAGCTCCCTTTGAATGAGGTCCCGCCACAGCGAGACACGGTCCCTTCCTCTTCCTCACCTCGGTCTCAGGATGGTGCCTGAGGCGCAGGGTCCAGCGTGATCTTTGGCCAGGGTTCCTGGCACTGGGGGTGGGGGAAGAATCTCCAAGAGCGATAGCATTGGTGCGTCTCAGCACCTGTTGCCTTCTGAGCAGCTGGGGATGATGCCGTGACCGGCTGCTGAGTCGGCGTTGGCTTGGGGTGAGCCGTAGAAGGTCTGGATATGAGTCTCTTGGGCAGGAAGTGCTTCATGGATGGGAAGACTTTTGCGCTGCCGTGAAACGTTCTGCAAAACCCTCAACTGCCGGTAAGAAATGGCCAGTGGGGGAAATCGGAGCGTCGAGGAAAGGGACCTTGTCCGCCTCCTTGACCTCCGTGAGCATCAACCATAGATCGCGCTCGAGCTCCACGAGACTGGCCATCGATCTGCCTATCGCCCAGTCCGTGGCCTTGGTTGCGTGTAGAGCAAGTTCTGCTGTTCCGCAGCTCTTTGAAGGGCCCAATATCAGTACCGGACTCGTCCATGCCCTGGAGGAGTTTGGCCTGTAAGTCGCTTTGGATAAAAGCGTCTGCTAAATGACTAAATGTAAATATTCCCCCATTGTATACCTCACCGTGTGGCACTGTGTTGTGTGCTCATTAAATCACCCTCCGGGGCTTAAATTTTCGAATAACTTTGTCTGTGCCTTGTTCAGCCTGTCACAGCGTTGAGCGTGGGAAGCTCCCAAGGAGGCAGACCCCACATGAGTGACAGGGACGGCGCGGCATTTGCAACAACGACACAGGAAATTTTCACAGGAAATTTGCTCAGGAAATTTGGTTTTTAGAGCTTTGCTGGATGGCGGCAGGGAAAAGGAACAAGCGCTGCTGAACCAGCAAATTCGCTGAGCAGAGAGGTCCTGTCCGCTGCAGTGCTTTTCCGACATCGAAGCTAACATTCCAAATAGCCAGGTGGAAGTTGTCGTTGATGGAGAAGAAATCTGAGGACCCTACGGTGATGTGTCTGATTATATAGCGATAAGCCCCGCCCCTTTTGGTGAGTGGCACAGCCATATGTCCGTAGAGCATCGCTACTATTGGCGTAAAGTTTTACTTTACACGCACCAATGGCCGTGCAGTTTTCACTGCGTTATTGTAAATACAGTACGAGTGAAGTATCAATAGTGAACTAACTTATACTTCTTGAGAATATAGCATTAAAAGGAACAGCGACACAATCATCCACATGGGAAGGTCAAAGTGCCTGGGCAGCTGAAACTGCCATAGATGGTTTTGTTCAATACTGTACTGCTACATCATCTGAAAGTAACCCATGGTGGAGGCTGGATCTGCTGGATGTTCATGACATCAGTACAGTGATCATCACTGCTAGATCAGACTGCTGTTTGGATCAAATTAACGGAGCAGAGATTCGTATTGGAGACTCCCTGGATAACAGTGGAAACAACAATCCCATGTAAAGTTATTCATGAAATCTCTTGAACAGTTTTCATTGATTGATTGTAACACCCCTAAAGAGATTCATTGATGTCCTCTATCTCTAGATGTGCTGTGACTTCTGATTTTCTCTTTGGTAAAACCATCAGTTTCTCATGTCATGGGATGGAGGGACGTTATGTGAATCTGGTCATGACTGGACGTACAACTTCTCTCTCTATGTGTGAGGTTGAGGTCTATGAAGGTAATTTCTTTAAAATGGACTGTTTGGTAAAGCTGGTCCATTAAAATTTTGACTTGTAAATATTTATTTTAATGAATGATTTCAGGAGTGATTCATTTAAGAAGCTCCTGAATAAAATCATCTGTTTGTATTCATATCATCTCAATGACAGCTGCTCCACTACCCAAATACATTCAGACTCAACACCATTTCAACTTAAAACAAAAAGCTTTTCTTTGGTTTTGGTTGTTCATTTACAGTACATGAGAGCAGTGAGTGAAATGCAAACTAAAAAACTGGTTTTAGTTTTTGAAAGTGATACTGTCAGTGTGTAAACTTCAAAAATGTGAATTTGTAAAAGCGATAAT
The DNA here is from genome assembly GCA_008369825.1 of Triplophysa tibetana. Classification (NCBI taxonomy): domain Eukaryota; kingdom Metazoa; phylum Chordata; class Actinopteri; order Cypriniformes; family Nemacheilidae; genus Triplophysa; species Triplophysa tibetana. The sequence continues at coordinate 20,009,609 of CM017897.1, forward strand.
GTCATGTGTATTATGTTTTTCTTTGCAACGTGACATTAGAAGATGTTGAATGTCATGCATATTTCAGTGCTTTTAGTCATTTATCACAGATCCATGTGAACAGTCATCACTTTAACAGCACTATCATCAGTAGGGAAACCTTTTATTCATGAAAATATAGTGTTCAAGTAAAATTTAATTCTGCTTTGGTTCATTGGGACTCAATATTTTCTCTGAATATAAGTGTTTTTATGTGTATGTGATTTTTAATTTGTATTTTCAGTTTTACATTACAGACAAAAATTATTTTTGAGACTTCAGTTTTCCTCCAGTGGTGATGTAGCTGCTGAGAGCGACAAAATCCTCAAACAGGTGAGAAAATGAGTTTAATGTGCGTATTGCAGGTTAGAGTAAATGGATAGCCCAGGAATTAGATTTTATTTAAAATATCCTAATATGTCGGTTTTTGCAAGAATTTTTTTCTGCATCTGGAAACTGCCCAAACCGGAAGTGACGTAACGGGAGGGAGAGCAGTTGATGTAGACAAAAGGAAAACAATGGATCGCGAAAACAGTGTAATTTTGGAGGCCAAATTATTAGTAGCCTGCTATACGGACAAGAGAGCAGTGACAGAAAGGGTCAGAAAAAACGGCCAGTGGAGACAGATTGAGTTGTGGTGTGAGGAGAATCAGTGGAGAACATGGGCAGGTGTTGTGGTGAGAGACCAATGTTTGCTTATAGATACATACCAGTGACATTGGATAGAGTTTATGGCGGGTGAGGCACTTACTCCTTCAGAGTAAGATTTACAAATATATTAGCCCGAAAAAGTTGAAGGTCACACATTGGTTTAGGGGGCAATTCTCGCTATTAACGAACGATTATTTATGACTTTTTCTGCAATAAACCCTTAATTTGTTGCTTTTTAATAGTTATTTAGGTAGTTGTTAGGTTGAGGTATTGGGTAGGATTAGGGATGGCAAGTGTTAAATTAACACTAATGGGTTGTATCTATGTATTAGTGTTGTCACGATACTGGAATTTCTAACTTCGATACGATACCTTGAAAAATATCGATACTCGATACCATTTTCGATACCACAGAGAAAAAAACTGCCACAACATTAAGGGGGTAATTTTTTTTTTATTATTATTTAAAGATAAATATAACAAGTCTAGAACATGACAATGAGGTATATTTTACATGAACAAAAATGTCTTTAGGTAGTGCACTTGTTCAAAAGCCCAAAGTGCAAGTAAAAAAAAAGTGTAATCTTTTGTATTTCCAAGTAAAATCCAATCAAATCACAATATCAACAAAAGATACTTCAACTTCAAGCAAAAACAAAATCTGGGCAATCTTATGCATCAAGTAACAAATTGGTAAACAAAATAATTAAATTGAATCCGTTACTGCAAATATGCAGATTTTCTCTACAGAGGTGAGTGAGATTGACACCCATTACTGTGTCCTAAAGTTGTTTCGCAACTTTCAGATTTTGAGCTAGGAACACCAGCATGTCAATGTGCTCCTCTGTAAGTCGTGCCCTTCTTGCACTGCAAATGAGCCCCGATGTACTAAATACACGCTCTGAAGCTGAACTTGAAGCAGAGATGCACAGATACTTCTTAGCAAACTGGGCAAGGTGAGGTAAAGTTGTCTCATGTGTCCTCCACCATGTGAGTGGGTTCTCTTCTGCACTGATTTCAGGCATCTTTTCATACACTGAGAACTCATTTTTGAGTTCCGTTTCTGCACCCTCACCTTCTCTGGATGATGAACCCTCTCCATGTTTACTCTTTTTTTCCCCCTGTATACTTGTTAACAGACTCTTCAGATCTGATTTAGTTTTTTTTGCTGGTTGCTGCTTGTCATCTGGAGATGATGTTTGCTGACTTTGGTCCCCTGCTTCTAGCAAATTGACACTGACCATAAGATTCTGTTTAACCTCCTCTCTTAAGGTTACAAAAATGTCCTTGAACCTCGGGTCCAGAAATGTGGCTGTGTTTAATATCAGCTGCAGATGTGTGTTATCATATCTCTGTCTGAGATCTTCTCTGATGTTGTCTTTAAGTTGACGTTTTAGGTTGCTGTCACCTTCCTCAACTGTCAAAGTAGAGAAGATCTTCCAACTCAGAGGCAGGACTGCAGAGAGAGTAGTGTGTTTTTCACCACTAAGGGCATCCGTGTAAGAGCTTACGGGGCTCAATACCTCTTTTACAGTCTCAAGAACTGTAATATCTGAATCTTTGGGCATGAGGTGCCATTTCTTCCGATCATCAGCTAGAACTGAAGAGACAGCTTGCTGCTGTTCTAGAAATCTCTCCACCATTTCATAAGCTGAGTCCCAGCGTGTGGGCTCATCATGGATCATTCTGTGTTCAGGCAGTTGCAAATCTTTTTGTTTTTTCTTCAGCAGTCGCAACATCTTTGGTGACCTGCTGAAGGCAGACACGGTCTTTCTCAACCTCGACAGCGATCCAGACACACGGTCTATAGCAGGGCTACTCAAAGTCCGGACTCCGGTCCGGATCTGGACCCGGAGGGAATTAAATCCGGACCCGCGTGATTGACTTGTGGCGCCGCTGCGCTCAGACCAATCGACGCATGACATCGCAAAATACTCTTTATTGTTTTCAAAAAAGTACTGTTAATTCATTATAAAAAGTAAAAAGGATGTGTATTAAAAACTAATTTTGAAACAACCAATTGTCCGGACCTTTGACACTCTCGTGAATTCAGATTCGGACCATTGAAAGTAGACTTTGAGAAGCCCTGGTCTATAGCCAGGCCCTTGTTAATGGCTAGGTGCAAGTTATGCCCAAAACAGGGGACCCATGTGAAATCTTGCTGAAATGCTTTCTTGTTTGCTGAAGCATTATCAGTGGTGATTCCAGCCATGTATGACATGTCCAGCTTCCATGCGTCTTGTATCATCTCTTCCAATGCTTCCCTCAAGCATTCTGCTGTGTGCTCAGAGTTGAGCCCAATACAGCCCAAACACCAGCTCTGCATGTCCCAGGTTTCAGTGACAAATTGCAGCGTTACTGCCATGAACGTGGACGTGGCCCTGCTTGTCCACAGATCAGTAGTGCATGAAAAAAAGTTTTTCCTTCCAATATGGTTCATGGCTATTTCTTTCGTTTCGTTATATAGGGCTGGGATTTCTGTGTGCATGAAAAAGTTTCGTGAAGGAAGGGCATACCTGTTGTTCAAATGTTCAAGAAGTTGTTTGAAGCCAGGTTTCTCAACAGTATACACAGGAACCTGATCCATGCATATGTACACTGCTACAGCCCTGTTCAGCTTCTTAGCTTCATTTGAGTTTGCTTCATACTTTCTTTGCTGTTCAAATACAGATGGTATTGTAGGTTGTGAGTGTGTTGTTTTTGTTGCAGGTCGAGTCTCATCTTTTTTCTGGTGCTACAAGAGAATGCCAAACTTTAATAAACATATATATTTTTTTTTTGACCACACTTAAAATGAACTGAACTATGTAACTAATCTTAGAACTTAAGTTATTGGTAATAGATATTTGTTAGCATGAATATAAACAATCAAAAATACTTCCAAAACATGTATTAATCTTAGTTAAAAGTTAATTTAAACTAACATTTACTAATGCATGTACTAATTAAAATCCAAAGTTCTATCTGTTAATATTTTTTTTCAGCGGACCAGAGCAAACATGATCCGTTGTATTTTATAACATACTGTCATCAAAGATTAAAATATACTGTAGCAAATGCATTGCTCATCGTTCATAAATGCTGGTTAATACATAACATTATTTGATGAACAGATTTTAATGCCGGATTCACATATCACCGATCCACACACGCGTGCGTGCATCACGTGCGTGCATCACACGACAAATTACACAATTTAAGTAATCATTTTTTTAATTAAGTTAATAAAGCACAAGTTAATTTACATTTGACCACAGTTAACGTATTTAAAGACAGTTAAAGATTCCTCAGTCGGATTATATTAACTTTAAGAATTACGGTGAAAAAACGAGACAACACTCATATCAGCAACAATACTAGGCCATCTTGGTTAATGTTTCAGTATTGTTAAAATAAGAACAGTTACCAACCTCTCGAAATTCTTTATAAAGATCCGGGTGTCTGTCTTTCAGGTGCTTCGCTATATTAGATGTGTTAGCGCCTTTTGTAACCACTGCTCTGTAGCAACTCTTGCAGATCGGCTTGTTTGTGTCCTTCGGCTTTCCATCTTCATTTGCTTCGTATCCAAAATAATTCCATATAGCACTTCTGCTGTGTTCTTTGTCAACCAAAGCCGGTTGCGGAGGCGCCGCACACGCCATATTGCGAATGAGACGAGACACGTGACAGGCACTGCGGTCACGTTTGGTGTTTGTCAACGCGCATTTGGAGATAAGTGAAAATGACAGCTCGGCTAGGATCGGAGTATCGATACTTCGGGAAATTAGTATTGGTACCGTTCAGATATTTCAGTATCGATACTTATCGAAATATCGATACTTTTGACAACCCTACTATGTATCCACACTATAGGGCGTTAAAGCTTTTTAACTTTAAAAGCTTTCCTTTAGCTCAGTGGTAAGAGCATTGCGTTAACAACGTAAGGTTGTGGGCTCGATCCCAGGGGATTACAAATACCTATGTAAAATGTATAGGATAAAGCAATGTAAGTCGCTTTGGATAAAAGCGTCTGGCAAAAACCTAAATGTAAATGTAAAATGTAAAGCAACACTGAAGCAGTGTTAGATATAATTGGATAACAAAGACATGAATTAAGTGACAATTGATAAATTAATGAAGAACACCTGCTGTTAACAAACAAGTTAAGTTTACTTTAGTTATGGTCTTAGCCTCGGACTTTTGATTGTTAATTATATTTCAACTGTTTAAGTGGTGTTGATTTAATGACACGTGCATGTTGTTCAAAAACAAGATTAGCTACAGTGATAAGTGACGATGATTGTGGAACTTTTATTTTGTAGGTTTCAGTTTCAACGCTGTAAATGTAAAATGCTTTGTATAACACATAAATAATGGTGCTGTAGGAGAAAGATGACTTAAATCCGTCTGCATAAACAGTTACTTGCCCAAAGAATTAACACTGTCTCCAAGATACAATTAGACATCAACACTCTTCATACAAACCTCAATGATGGTGACAAGCAACAACATTTTCCAGATAAACAAGATCAATAGCAAGATGTTGACTCGAGAAAGAGAATCGCTCTAGCAGTGGCAAGAATGTAAACGGCACCAAAGATTGTTGTACATACAGTGATAAGGCAGTAATAAAGTCCTAAACATATTTCCAATGTGTTTTATAGTATCACACCTCTGATAATGGATAAAATATGTGACTAAAAGCTTTTGTCGACATGCTTAGCAAGGTTTCATAAAATAAAGTAAATACAATGATATTTAGGCTGTGGTACTTTCAGCCGTTATAAATCGGGGTATTTTATAACAGCTTGGAACTTCGCTCAGCCAATTAGAGTCAAGGACCAGAACAAACCGTTTCTAAAGCACAATATGACAACTACAGGAAAAGTAGTTCAAGTTTTCTTCAGTGATTGTGTTTGGTAACAGCAGGTGTTCATTATTAATGATCAATCATCACTTTATTAATCACTTCATTACCTCATTATCTTCAACACTACTTTAGTGTTACTTTTAACATTGTATATTTTGGAGACGTATATTGACACCCGGTAGTGTTCATTTAATACTGGCCAATTTGCTGTGTATGGTCATGCTGAATATGTGCTTTATAAGTACTAATAAAACGGCAATATACAATTAATAGGCATGCTAAAACAACTAATTAATATTGAGAATTTCTTCCTAGTCTGAAGTGTTACCCTATTCAATTGCCAGCATGCCCATTGAAAACTGTTTATGTTTTACATCTCATCAGCAAACTTTACACACACACACGGGTAAGGTAATTATTTGGCTAACAAAGATTGTTAAGTTTACAGCGGCGAGAGAGTGCACTTGCTCTGCACTCTTACTGCGTTCTAAATTTGTTGCACGTTGCAATTTCACAATTCATTTCATAATCATACATTACAATACAAAAGAAAGGGTGGTGTACAAAAAAAACTAATTGAAATATTTAGTTGTTTAAAAGCTTTTTGTTTTGATGCTTTAATCATTTTAATGCAGCTTATTTTTTATATACCAACCTCACCGGTGTCCTACCCTGTGCAAGGTGACCGCTCTGTCAGCCACTGAACCTGCCTCCCACGGCCTGGTGAAGCAAATCATCCCTCCGGTTCCGCAACCACGGTTCTTGGGCGCTCAAGAGTGCACCAGCCCGTTACACGAGCTAGAGAGGACGATCCGTCTCGGTTAAGTGATCCAGGTTCGCCAGGCACCTGCCAAGTTTCGGGGCATTTTCCTCTAGGGAGAAGGCTTCCGTGCTCAGGTCGAGGGTAACGCCCTTCTGGCGAAAGGTGCAATCGAACCTGCCCCTCTAACCGAGATGTCTTCTGGGTTTCGCAGCCTGGACTTCATAGTCCCTTAAAAGGGGGGGGGGTAGGCTGCGCCCCACTCTGTATCTACGCCTCCTGAACAAGCACCTACACAAGCTGCCGTTCAGGATGCTGATGCAGAAGCGCATCATACTCTTACATCTCATTCCTTCCTTGACATGCGGTCACGTTCGATGGAAGAGCGTATCAGTACTAGGTCAGGCCCTGTCTCCACAAATGGTCACAGGGACCTTGTGCTTAGGCACCTAGACCGTCCGGGCCTACTGGTCAACTGGGAAAAGAGCAAGCTCTCCCAAGCGCAGAGCTCCTCTTATCTCGGTGTGGAACTAGACTCTGTCCGTATGTCAGCATGTCTCACTAACGAGCTTAATTGGACGGGTTCCCAACTGCCTCGAGTTTTTGGCTGTCCTTCTGGCTCTAAGGAGGCTGAGGCCCCTAGTGCAGGACAAACACGTGCTAATCCGGTCAGACAGCACGACTGCCGTGGCATACATCAATCATCTGGACGGCATACGCTCACGGCAGATGTCACAACTCGCCCGATGCCTCCTCCTATGGAGTAAGCAGGTGATCAAATCCCTGCGGGCCACGTTTATCCCTGGCAACCTGAACTAGGCAGCCGTTGAGCTCTCTCTTCAGGGAACGCCACCGGAGAGTGGCGACTCCATCCTCGAGCAGTCCAGCTCATAGGGGAGCGGTTCCATCCATGTTGAGACCTCGGCTGCGCTCCGTACCATCTTAGGACCACGATTGGTCCTACAGGATCTTGGTACAGCCTTTTGAGCCCGTCGGAGACGCCTCTCTTCCTCATCTACGATGAAGACCGCTCCTGATGGCGCTTGCCTCTATAACAGGGTAAGGGACATCCAGCATTCTCCGTGTTCCATGGGTGCCTAGAATTTGGCCGGTACCTCTCACGTCATTCTTAGACACCGGCCCGGTATCCACCCCCTTCCGGGACCAGGTGGTGAACCTGCAGGCACTCCCCTCTGGGCAGAATGACCCAACCTCCAACGTGCTGTATCCAGAGAACTGCGCATCTACTTGGACCGCACACAGAGCCTTAAAAGCTCTGAGAAGCTCTTGTCTGTTTTGGAAGACAGTAAAAGGGGAGGACCGTCTCCAAACAGAGGCTGGCGCATTGGATTATGGACGCCATTCCTTGGCATACCCATCCCAAGATCACCCGGGCCCACGGGCAGTGAGAGCCCACTCCACATGGAGAATGGCCTCCTCGTGGACTCTGACACAAGGCGGCTCTCTGACAGACATATGCAATGTTCCGGGTTGGGCTACGCCCAGCACCTTCGCGAGGTTTTACAACCTCCGAGTGGAATCAGTGTCAGCCCGTGTCTTATACCCTACCGTATAAGCCAGGCATCTGGCCTGGGCGTAAGCCTGTGAAAGCGCCCTCTTCAGGTGAGTACAGTGCGCTATATAGCCTCCCTACTTTCCCCCATTGGGTGAAGTATAGGCATTACATCCATCACTAAGCATTGGCATTTTTGTAACAGACCGGGAGGAGCGGACAGTTGGAACCAAGTCCAGTACTGGTAGAGTTGCCCATACTCAGGTGGACTCCTATGCTAGGACTGTACAGCATTAGTATCAAGTAAGGCTTAGTGTAAGAGACAGATGGAAAATAGTGTTATTTGTATGACTATTGACAAACATCGGCATCTCTAGCTTGACTAAAATTGCATTAAACCATCATCAGTTTCTGATGACTTTATGCAAAGTCTACATACAACAAACATTTTAAACCACAAGCAGTGTGTCTGTTTAACTCATTTTGCAACAGCAAAAGAAACGGGACCAGAAATCTATACAATGTCCAAGTATCCCACTAAAGAGAATCCTTCCCACCCTAATGATGACCTCACATCTAAAACATTTCAAACTTACTCAAACTGCAGCTAAACCTCTAACTCTACATGAACATCTTTTACACTCAAACTTATTTTGATAAGTGATTATGGCAACACTGTTTAAAGTTGTTTGAAGCATCTTGATATTTTGTGATATCAAGAGACCACATTAGTTCTACACTAAGATTTGTTTCGTAGTCAATGTTAGTTATTGTCAGCACAATTATTTATGTACTTCATGGGGCATTAACTAATGTTATCAGGTGCAATGTTTGATTTTAAATATGTTTTAGTAAATACTGAAATTAATACAAACTAAGATGATTAAATAATGTAGATGTTTCTATCACTGTTAGTTCATGTTCATGTTCTACTGCATTAACTAGTGTTAATAAAAACAACCTCAATGTGACCGTATTGAGAGATAATTCGCTGTTCACTCTTACCTTTTATGCTGTCGTTGTTATGCATTCAGTTTAAGAGTGTGTGTCATGATTGTTTGTGTCGTGTAGATTCAGCAGAAACTGACAGATTTGGGCGTACACAATGACACAACAGTGACCTGGAGAGTTCAGCCTGATGGAAATGTTTTCACACCACAACATGAAGATGAAGAGAAACAGAAAGTGTGTTCAGACTTCTGACCGATCACGACACAGTCGTTGTGTTGAAAGACGTAATTTTAATCACTTGAGAGAAACTTTGAAATACATGTTTTATAGGATTTGCAATTACATGTAAACGTTTATAATAACTTCAGTTAGTCTCATTATTTTGTTATTCAGTCAAATATATTAAGTTATTCTTGATTGAACTTTTAAGCTTTGAAGATGTGTGTTATTAATGATATTATAGTGATAGTAGCGTGACAATCTATTAAACTATAATCAAATGATTACAGATTAAGACAATGACATGTGACAATGTGAGTTAAATGTTTATATTCTGTGTGTTTTATCTTGTGTGTTTGTGTTTGGTGAGGTGTGTTGACTGTAGCAGCTGAACATGTAATGCTTTTAGATCAAAACTTTTACAACATACAGTAGTAGTATCACAACATATAGTAGTAACCATGTGTGAAGGGTAATTCAACATTTGAACAACTGTTTTGAATCATTTGGTTGTTTGAGAACATGAATTTAAATTAAAGCTTCTTTATAAACACTGAATAGAAAAAAATATATATGAAAATATATGAAATGAACTGTGCAAATACATAAATAAATAATAAAACATGTTAAACATATTGTTGAATGATGTTTTTCTGTGTCTCAGCAATCGCTTCTGCCTCTCAACAACACAATAAGATATTTTTATATTTCGTGTAGTCGACTCTGTGCTGGTTTGTATATTTGCCGCCTCCAGTTTCCCTTTGGTTTTTCCTCCAGCTACTGATGTGACGTAAGTGTGACGTTGACACTAAAAGCGTCTTTGATTTACTTCATAATTTTGTAAAAAAACATCTGCAAACTTAATAACTGTTGGAATGTAAAATTCTCAATGTCCCCTATAAAATATTATTCTATGGTTGAAAAGTGTAGTCGACGGAACACACAGAGTTGCAGCGCTGGAGACAAAGTTTGACACAGACACCAAGTGCTTGTTTCAATCAGAGTCCAATGTTTATTTGTATGAGGACTAATATTTATAAGATTAAAAGGAGATGTCATAAAAAACCACAAGGGTGGAAAAAGACAAGACTTGATGTTTAGTCTCATTCCTCCTGAGAACGATCAGATATGATTACAACTACGTACTAAGCATCAAAACACATCAGTTCACATCATTAGGAGCCTTGAGATGGAGACCGATAGTCACTCAGGTCAGTACGACTCTCAACGAGGTTTAAACAACAGGAAAGTAAGGCCCATATTAGGGTGAAGGAAGCCGTTACTAATCTAAATGAATACGTATGATAGACAAATGTTCTTTTAGACACAGATGATATATTTAAAGAGGACAGGACGAAATCCAGATTCTCACAATGGCCACTTTCAGACCAACAGTCTTACAAGCAGTCCTGTGTCCCTTTAAAGAACAAAATATAGAGCAGAAAAAAAGGTTAATACAAATCTTTAATAAAAGGATATTTTCAATTGCGTATTTTTGTGTGGTTTTCTCGTTTGCAAGCTGTTCTTTGAGGTAAAAGATTAATCAACGTGATTAGTAATGAAAACATAACAAAATCATTCATCCTCAATAAAAACAAAAACATAAACATAATTATATCTACTCTTCATCATCTACCGTGCCAATCTCAATTACCGAATCGTCAAACCCATTATCTCTTTCCATTTCATTGTCACGTTCATCAACATTTCTTGGTCCTTCTATCACCGGTATTGGTTCTATCATTGTGGATGTGGGCAACTTCTATTGTCGTCTTCACTGAGTTAAGAAGATATGGGCCAAACACACTAAGGGCTTCGGTAATTGTGCACCCAGTATAAGAATTGATATCTAAATATTCCATAGGAAATTTGTACTTAGGATAACAATTTTTCCTTGGTCTTTTTAGAATAAAATTTGGACCTCAATGCACTACAGGGGAAGCTACGGAGTCAGCACTATTGGCTCAATGGGCCTTCTACCTTCTTGCTTTGGGTGGCCCCCACCTCATGAAAGGTAGTTCTTTCCTCAGCTTAGTCAGTGCTTTCTCCACCCTGAGGTGTAGTAAGGTGAATCCCCTGTTGAGATTCTATGTTAAATTGGAGCTTGCCTGCTCTCCTGAAGAACACAACTTCAATCTGGAAGCGTGTATCCACTGTGGGTGGTAGTCCATCAGAACTCCTGTCTGTGTGACGGCAATCACAGTCGCAGGTCCGTGGTACTTTGGTTCTCCAACCTTTGTTGGCTTCAGACTCCTCACAAAGACTTTTTGTCCTGGAACAAAGTTATGAGTAGGCTGCTCTGAGGGAAGAGCAAGGCACAAAGAAACATCAGTACATATAGAATTTAACTTTTCGACTAGGGAAGTCACTTAGTCCTCCGGGATCACTTCCAGATCACCTAAAAAAAGAAATGACTGCGCAGCCTTTGACCCACGGTGTCGGGAAAGGTCTACCCATTAGTACCTCAAACGGCGACAATTTTGTCGTGTAAGATGGAGTCATTCTTATTTCTGCCAAGACTGCGGGCAACAAATCAACCCACTTTCTTCCTGTTTCAAGTACCGCTTTTATTAGTCGTGTTTTCAGTGTTCGGTTGCTTCTTTCCACGACTGCTGCACTTTGCGGATGATAAGGAATATTAAAATGTCAATCAATAGACAACGCTTTTGATAAGAGCTGTGTTACCTTTGACTTAAAACTCGTCGCTTTGTCAGATTCTATGGTGACTGGTCTAATATCTCCTTCGTTAAGATATTTACCACTGTTTTGGCGTCCTCTTTTGCCCTTCAGGCCACTTTGAGAATCGATCAATAATTACCAAAATATATTTCAGATTACCTATCGGCGGCATGTGCGTAAAATCAATATGTAGATGTTGAAAAGGAGCTTCCGGATGTGTCAATGCATCGTGCTTAGCTGATTTGTGCGGGTTCACCTGTGCACATGTTAAGCATGCATCCAAAACAAGTTTTGCTGTTTTATGAACATCGGCTATACAATACAATTGATTAATTGCTTGAACTACTTTTGCACAACTGGTGTGAGATAACCCATGGTAATGTCTAATTAGGATAATTAATCCTAGTTTTGGTAGTGCTATCCTACCCTGTTCATCTCTAATACTCCCATCTAATAATGGTTGACTTTGCAGGATTTTGATATCAATGTCAGGTACATTCGTTATGTGCACTGTCATTGCTATCTGTGTTTCATCTTTCGGATGAAATGGTGATTTAATCTGAGCTTGGGCTGCTACCTTTGCCGCTTCATCAGCCCTTTTGTTGCCTACAGCCAGTTCATCGTCCCCCCGAAGCGTGACCCTTGACCTTTACGATGGCCACTTCGAGTGGAAGCTGAACTGCTTCAGTTAACTGTCCTATCCGATTTGCATGAGCTATTTTTGAAAAACTCCACGCATACTTACAGTCTGTGTTGTTAATTGTTACTCTCTTTCCTGTCATCAGCTCACAGGCCCGTATTAATGCTATCAACTCTGCTGCTTGAGCCGAATTTTAGTCTAGAGCAAAAGCTTCTTTTACCTCTCCTGTATCGGAAATCACAGCATAGCCACAGAGGTAGACACCCACTAACATGAATTGAAAAAATGGAGACAAAGTTTGACACAGATAACAAGTGCTTTGTCAATCAGAGTCCAATGTTTATTTGTATGAGGACTAATATTTATAAGATTAAAAGGAGATGTCATAAAAAACCACAAGGGTGGAAAAAGACAAGACTTGATGTTTAGTCTCATTCCTCCTGAGAACGATCAGATATGATTACAATGCACGTACTAAGCATCAAAACACATCAGTTCACATCATTAGGAGCCTTGAGATGGAGACCGATAGTCACTCAGGTCAGTACGACTCTCAACGAGGTTTAAACAACAGGAAAGTAAGGCCCATATTAGGGTGAAGGAAGCTTATACTACACTCTCAGAAATAGAGGTACAAAACGGTACCTTTAAGGAACAAAAGCTTGTCACTGGGGTGGTACCCTCAAAGGTACATTATTGTACCTTGAGTCAGGGGAGCAAATTTGTACCTTACTTGTTTGTACCTTCTAAGGGCCAATACTGTACCTTTGAGGATCAATAATGTACCTTAGACAAAGGTATAATAAAGTACCTCTGGAAAAAGGTACAATTTTGTCCCATTAAGGTACCGCCCCAGTGACAAAGCCATTTTGTACCTTTAGGTGGCAAAAAAGTTCCTTTTTATTCCTTAAGGAGTGAAAGAAAATAAAGGCAAACAACAACTAACTGAATTTTAGACATTTATTTTAGTCCATATATGGAAAACAGTTTAATTCACAGATTCAATAATAATTCATCTCACAACCATACAATGTAACATCCCAAAATAAAATGCCACAATGTTTAGGATGTCATGTCTGATATAAAAAACATTTAAAAAAAATGAAATACATTTTTTAAGAAACATTTCATTGACCAACTGACAATTTCATATTGCCACTCCAAAAACAAAATGAACAGCGATATCAGAGAATAGATACAGGGAATACATACAATGGAATCATTTATCTTTTCCTTCTTTCAATTTCATGAACATCACTAATAAGAACAGCAATATAGTGCAGAAAAACATAAGTTTATTATCAAAGACCAAGCAAACACTTTAGCACACCACACCAAAGTAAAGAGAGTCACTTAACGGATAAACTACATGACACTTGATGTGTTCTGGATTAAAAAACACAAACTTTGAGCTCACCCACAACGCTCTACAACCCTCCCAACACAGTTTAACATAAATGCCGCATACTAACAAACAGTTTATCATCGACACAGTATGTATCCAAAGCATGAAAATCCATCACCTCAAAAGGGTCAAGGACAGTCCAGTCCTGTTCATATTTCACCAAGTAGGCGTAATAGTGATGACAGAAAGAAAGAGGAATTAATAGTTTTCCACATAACGCCCAATCTGTGTGTATGTTTAGAATATATTTGACCTGAAAAAACAAAGGTATTTTTTCACAGTGCAAATGACCCACAACAAAGACATCTCCCACACGGTATTTAACACTGTTAATCACAACCTCTGTTACTCGGTTGAGTGTAATGTCCTGAAAATTGACATGTTTGTACCGCTCACTAACAGTTATGGAATGTCTAAGAGCTGAAGGAAGAGACTGTAGCAGTGTGTTAACACTGCGTCCCATAACCCTCTCATACTCCCCAAACATATTAGTTGAGGAAAATTCCCAACACTGTCTAAACTGATGGCGGCTGCTTAAAGTTGATGTAACATTGACAAAATTCCTTGAGGAACTAGCTACCCGTTTGAAATACTGATGTTTCCCTTCAAATCTCATGCACCACAAAGACCGTAAAGGACCGTAGGACAACATTAGACGAGAATAATGGATCAAGTAATGACATTTTGGAGTTATCACATTTCCAAACTCTTTTTCCATGCCACACAAAAACTCAGAAACTAATTGGTCAAGAAGAAGAAGGGACTCTTTTTTTACAACCGGTGCCATTACAATGTCGGCAATTTCACGACACAATAAATAGATCCGCCAGTAAGTGCAGCCTTCAGGTACCCTGTGTGCCATCAAGAAAGGAAGTAGACGGAATAAACACCACTTCTGTGAAGCAGATCCAACAACACTGGATCCATGTAAAATATTTTCTGAGAAAGACACAGGCTTATTTGTCCTATCATTTTGTCCAATGGACATCTTTCTTAGTTCTTCATTTAGTTCTTGTATGGTTATATGTTTTTCTTGATGAGCTTTACATACAACAAGCCTCAATACTAACGGTGCTACACCCTCCAAGAAATCATGCATGACATCTGGAGGAAGAGATATTGTGACGTCAAAGTAATCTAACTGGTCAAATACACATCCACCACGAACTCCATACATTCCTTTGTTTTCTGGATTTTGTTTTACACATTCTAAATGATATCTGTGTACATCAACATTTCTTAAAACAAAATCAGATTCACTGAAGTTCTTTTTCATCTCAGAGTGAGTAGCCATGCAGTATCTACAGATTCGACCAGCACCAAAAGACATGGCAAATCCACCTATCATGTGCAATGACAGATTGTCTCCCAATATTGCAGCTACAGCTCCAAAAACATGCTTCTCCATGCCATTAACAATGATATTAAGTCCCTCTGATGACAGTTTCTTAAGGTCATCAAGTAATGGCTTCAAAATTACATCTAAACCAAACTTTTTTACGTGAACGTAACGGACAAGCAAAGCTAGATGGATATGTTTTAACTGTGAGCAGTACTTTGAACCTACGTTTCCAACAGTGTAGTAGAATGCACAAAGTTTGTGCTTGTTGCGTTTAGAACCCAGCGGATTACACTCCTCAAATTCATCCTCATATAGGTGTAACCTTAGCGCATCTGGATTATCTGCAAATACCTTGTGGTTCCTGAAATAAATTCCGTCTCTATAATCAGTTAGAACATGTTCATCTCTTTCACAGCTTCGCTCTCTCTGCATAGAATCCCAAACATCTTCATGAGAGCAGTATTTCTGAAGTACATCACAAATGGATACATAAGAGTAGCTTCCAACTTTACGACCACTTGGGTCTCTCAGTGCGTAGTCTACAGGTTCAGTCATTTCAAGGTTGGATTTGCAGTAGTTTTTCAACATATGTGGAGACCTAACAAGTTTTGATGCCTCTGAAAAAAAGTCAGAACTCTGCAGAACTTCATAAAGTTCAGGACAAGATTCCACATTGAAGCCATTTTTTTCAAGATGATATTTTAGAAATGCATCATAGTTTGCTTTAAAGAAGTCAAACAAAAAATTTACGTCATCCAGTATTTCTTGTTGAACAGTCTGAGGAAGGTGGTTTTTTTCCCTCGATTTCAGAATAAAGCCAAAAAGATTCTCTCTAAACTGCACTAACAGTTCATTCATCTCAGGAGGTTCAGGAGGATTGACAGCATCACTGGGCCCCTGCTCCTCCTCGCCCACTACTGTTTCCTGGATATCATGAGCAGTGGCTCGTCTGGCTGTAATGTCTTTATGCTTCCTGTAAATATGTCGTCGAAAGGACTCATATTTAGAAAATGTTGATTGACAGTTGTTAAGGCCACACGTTATGGTAAAATGTGGCTCATGTGCATGAACAAGTCCGATGTGCTGGATTAACTTCACCAATGTGAAGGCTCTTCGAGAGCATTTAGGACAGCTGAATGGTGTAGGCATTGCGGTTGTTGATTAAGCTAAAATGTTGATTACCCTGGTCACACTAACAGGTAGAGGCTTATCACCAACCTCAGACATTTTTAGAACATATCGCTGAATGAAAATCAGGGTGTTCTTCAGGCGAGATGGATATACCACGTTGTAGATGAAGTAAGCACAAAAAGCAGCAATAACACCTTCCTCCAAACCAAGCGCCCTGCAGACTGACTGCCCATCCAGTTTGACCACTGCAGGGACCCTTTGAGTCAGCACACTCCTCCAGTCAGCGACAGCATCGAGTTGTACAGTAGGATATGGCGATGGTGGCTGATCCTGCAAGAGATCATAAAGTTGCAAGAGATCATAAAGTAGTTAAAATGCAGAAATCTACCACAAACATTCATTAAAAAAAAAAAATCCCATCCCTACGTGCGCATAGGAAACACGCCCCCCTATCGGCTATGCTCCTCGGCAGAAATATTCATATCTGCCGATGATGGTTATTTTAAGCTTGTATCGGCCGATACCGATGTTGTGCCGATATCATCGTGCATCCCTACTGGAGACAGGAACTTTTAAATAAAATTAAACAGATAAAAAAATTCATGCATGCATTTTTAGCCATATTTAGCTTTGCGGCCCCCCATGTCCACACCAAAGCCACCATTGATAGCTAGAAACTTTGTATTATGAAATAAGACATCCAAGGGATGCATATAATTCTACCAGTCTCTGTGGGAGGTAATGTAAACAAAAACAAAAAAGTATATGCAAATTACACACCTCCCCAAGTATGACGAGAATGTCATTTTTCTCCCTGAACAGGATCGGCAACAGCAGGATTGCAGCTCTGAAATCAATCCCTGAAAATTAAGTAAAAAAAGGAAGTGTATTACGTGAATGTACAGTGACAAATAGAAAAGAAATGAAGCTTAAATGGCTCCACAACACTAGGGGTGACCATGGCTGATCAGTGAGTCACTTACCAGGGACATCTTCGGTGAGGGAAGCCTCTCTTTCCTTCAAAGCCAGATCTGCAAGAGGGAGGGAGATTTGGGAGATTTCCTTTGAGTCAACCTAAGGACTTTGGGTACTAGGACCTTAAAGCCATCTTCGAATCTTCGGCAGATATTCATTTCATCATGAAGCCGGCCCATTTCCTGAAATAGCTGCAACACAGCACAAACAAACGGGAAACATGTCACATAGGATTTTAAAATTACATTTCAAAGAGAGCCTTTAGTAATTTAATATGAACTCCAACACAAATGTAAGGAAATAAATGTAGACAAACCCCGCATGGACTCTTAAGGAATGGATATTTGTTAATGGCTTCTTTGACAGTCATCCCATTGGCAATCTCTCGCCTTCTCCAAGCAAATGTCCTCATCATCCGTTCCTCCACCATTCGGTCATCTGGCTTTGTCTTCCGGTACTGGTCCTGCAGGACTTTCACATGGCTCGCTACTGAGGTATCATCCTCCCCAATAATATCCACCTCCTACGACACAGAGGGATGACAAACATTTGCTCATTTGACAGTTGCTTTTCCCCTTTTTAATGTTTATAAAAAATGAGCCCTTAATAATAATTTATTACATTTTATATAGCGCTTTTTCATAGCTACTTAAAGCACTTTACAGGGGGGACTATTCTCTACCATGCTGGGTTAAGGGGCTAACCATTGGGCCACACTGCTTATGTGTAAAACATGCACACATAGATACACAGCAAACCAAAGAAGATGCTCTGACCTTTTATGCCTTGGCTCGTTTGCTTGTGTTTTCTTCCTGTTGTAAAGGCTTTTTGTGATGACCAAATTTCTGTTTCATTCTTCTCACCTCTTCATCATCTACCAGTGGCACCCGCTCATATTTGAACTTACGTTTGAGAGACATGTGCCAGGTATGCTATTTAAAAGAATATAAAATAGAACAATTAAATAAGCATACAAACCAGTTGCAGAAAACTGAAAGCACAAGCATGAAAATACATGGTGGAAAACAATGTGTGCATCAAAATGCTGAGAACATAATTAATATCTTGACTGCATAAGTACTCTAGGTATAATAAATAAAAGGTTGGCAATTAATAATCTGTCAACTCACATAACCATTGCCTTCTTTGTCCTTTAAGAAAGGGTATTTCAAAATCAGGGCCTTACACACTTTCACGTACTCATCATTGGTCGGAAACCTGAAACAGCGATGCAAAAGAAGGTGAGGAATGTAACATCAGACATAGTATTAATAACTCAAATGCCGTGATCCAGTTGGGTTGCAAAACTTACATTTTGATCAGGGCCATGGTTTCATACAATGTTCTTATGATTTTGTTGTGATCGGATCTCTCCATTTTGCATGGTGGTTTTTGGTCCAACTTTGTCTGAACATCTCTGGGAAATTTAGGAATGATGAAAACTGCGGGGAAGGCTGATGATGGGATGGCATGACTATGATGAAATAAAACAATAGTCTTAAAATGTTGGCAAATGAACCACACAGTAACAATACAATTAAAGTCCTGCAGAGTAAATGTTACTTCATTAAAAGTGTGCAAGTATCATCAGGAAAATGTAGTTAAAGTATTAAACCATTGTAGAAAGAGTAAAGGATCCAACCAGTTGTGTTGTGTTTAATGATCTCATCATCTCAGCTGGACTTGTAGCCGTTATATTGTCGGCTAGTTTAGTTCAGAATGAAACATCAGATTTTATAAACTACATGTAACTAGTAACTAAAGTAACTAGTAACTAAAGTAACAAGCTGGAATAGATGAATGTAGTGGAGTAACTAAAGTAACTAGTAACTAAAGCTGTAACAGATGAATGTAGTGGAGTAACTAAAGTAACTAAAGCTGTAACAGATGAATGTAGTGGAGTAACTAAAGCTGTAACAGATGAATGTAGCTGAGTAAAAGTAGAAAGTGGCATGAAAAGAAAAGACTTAAGTAAAGTACCTCAACATTTGGTCTGAAGTACAGTACTGGAGTACATGTACTTAGTTACTTTCTACCCCTGCATTCAGACTACACAGACTACATAAACTACCAGAGCCAGGTGAATTCAGATCCAGGTAAAAAACGTATTCAGTGGTAACCTTAATGCTATATTACATTGCTATGAGATATAGAGTCATTTTCCATGGTTCTACTTAGGCCTAACGTTATAACAATGACATAACATTACTGTTACCGGTACCTTGATTCCGGTGTAGCCTTCTCTGAATGTACCGGGACAGGCTCGAGGGTTAGTGTCACGGTTTCTTTCCACTGTTGAACAAATCGGTTGAATTTTGCTTGCTTCTTAAACGATCCTTCAAAGAGGTATGAAACCATCCTCTCAGTCAATCCATAGTCCACTGCTTCTCCGTCAACTTCATTATCTAGACAATAGACAAAAGAAAAACAGCAATGTTAACAACCACTGTGGTAACAGCATACAACAATTTAAAAAGGCACATTATGTCAAAAAGGCACATTATGTCAGAATGTAACGTTAATGTACGTCAATGGGGGAAAAAATTGTTTTGATCGTTTGATTCATTGGGTATTTTCCCTCATTTCTAGAGGTATGGGCTTGCCGTTTGGTCCAGACTTTGAGAAGCCCTAATATCCATATAAAAACATATTGAAAGTATTAAGGCGTAGCTAACGTTACCTCATTAGAGACTACAGAAATGCGTCTCTCTCTCACACACACACAGCCGCGAATATTAATATAATGTAACGTTAGGCCTATCTTATTTTTTTTCCAGGACAGCGGGGAAAGTATTGAAATAAGTTAAAACCATTAATGATAGTAATCGGTTTATTTTTTATAACAGCAGCTAACGTTAGTAATGTTAACGTTATTGCTACTCGAAAGGGAGGTTAACCGTTGGTCGGTTCTGTCAGTTAACCTGATGTTGTAATTTAACGTTAGTCTTACATGGTTTTACGAAGATGGTCTAAAGACAGTTTGACGAGAAAATAAAGACTTTTAAAAAATAAAGAATTTCAGAACAAAACTGTTGGGCGGCAAAAACTTTTTTTTCCATCGTTCTCCTCTGACCTAGCTAACGTTAAATCAGAACACAATACTTTTCGGCGGCAAAAACGCTTCTCATCCAACTCTGACGCAGTCGTTTTATAGCTAACGTTGACGTTAGCTCGATGGTGAACTGTAGCTAAGATAGTACTTATAATAATAGTATGTGGAATGGCAATATGAGACATAAAACTGCTAATGTTTTAACTAACTAGTTAACGTTAATAATGGCAATCGTCAATGTCGAGTCTAGCAAGCTAATCTTGACAGAGTATGAACTTGGCTAGCGTTAACATTAACAGTAAAAGTTAACTTCCAACTTTGAATTAACACCACAAACACTGATTAAAAATTGAAATACTTTACCTTTGAATTTACTTCTCTCCTCTTCAGTGACCTCAATCCCAAAATTAAATAACTCCGTGATTAAATCCTCCGTGGATAAATGACGAAGTGCCATCCTCCCGAATTTGATCGACACTGACAGAGATTGACAGTTGGAATCACTGTCGATTCACTCATGTATACTTCCGCGCTGCAATATTTATGCTTCCGCTGAGTCGAGCTCTGGCCTGTAGCTATATCCTTTCAATAGAACAATTATCTGTCCGTTTCATTCTAATGTAAATAGGGTAAAGGGTTTGAAAACCGAATTCTTCAATACTGTTTGTGAATATAAATAATTACATAATCCTCATTAACATGATTAAAAATGATTCAAAGGGACACTACACACACAAACACACAAGAATAAAACATTCTGATTTATTTTGCCCATATCTCAAAACTTTACAGTTAATTTGGTTTAACAATTATTGAGTTATTGAGTTTGATAGTATAGGTTAACTTGTGTTTCTATATCGAGAGATGACATTTTCAGCATCCACTAATTCCTGCCATTTTACATTTAAAAATTAAGGTACAAATATGTAAGGGACAAATATGTACCTTACACATCGGAAAGCCTACAATGTACAATGGAAGGTGCATAATTGTACCTTAAAGGTGCACAATTGTGCCTTAAAGATACAATTTTGTACTTTTAAGGGTACATATGCAAAGTTTGTACCTTAGGGAACAAAAATGGACCTGTATTGTACCTCTTTTTCTAACAGTGTAATCTAAATGAATACGTATGATAGACAAATGTTCTTTTAGACACAGATGATATATTTAAAGAGGACAGGACGAAATCCAGATTCTCACAATTATATACTGCGCTGTTTAAATCAGCTACTTCAGTAATGAAAACGGAATTAATAGGCGAAAATAATAATATAATGCATTGATTTGATCCTTCATTTTATGTGTGATGATTTATTTTACTTATTTTAATTAGATTAGACAAGCGATGGATAAAAACACAGTATGGATTTATTCATTACAGACGTGTAGTTATGCCAAACGGACCCGAGAAAATATTTTAGGTTAACGTTCTGGGAACGTTTCTCTCCCAGAAATTTTATTAAAGTTTTGTTTTTGGTTGTCTTTACGGAAACAAAGTTAGAGTAACGTAGCAGAACGTTATGGGAACCAGAAACTTACGTTCTATTAACGTAAATAAAACTTTCCTGAAGAACCAAAAACGAGCCTTAGAAAATAACGTTCTGGGAACAAAAAACTAACGTTAGGGAAATATTGGGAACCAAAAATTGTTAGCGGGGTTGCACAAGCAAATAGCCCTACTAATAAACGTCACGGCTATTGTTGCTCTCAGATTCATGCTGATTTAAATGAAGGATATTTCCATTCACAGTGAAATGGCTTCCGGTTATGGTGAAATGCCTTCCGGTTACGGTGAAATGCCTTCCGGTTACGGTGAAATGCCTTCCGGTTACGGTGAAATGCCTTCCGGTTACGGTGAAATGCCTTCCGGTTACACTGAAATGCCTTCCGGTTACAGTGAAATGCCTTCCGTTTACACTGAAAAGTTCACGCACATCCACATATGAAATTACTATGCATGCAAAATTTGTATGTATGTACGAGTGTTTTATAGATGTGTATGTACGCAGAGTTTATATGTATGTGCGAGTGTTTTATAGATGTGTATGCACGCAGAGTTTGTATGTTTGTGCGAGTGTTTTATAGATGTGTATGCACGCAGAGTTTGTATGTTTGTGCGAGTGTTTTATAGATGTGTATGCACACAGCGTTTGTATGTATGTGCGAGTGTTTTAATAGATGTTTGTGTACGCAGAGTTTATATGTATGCGCGAAAAAGTGTATATGCATTCATTATTAACATAAGATGTATTGGTATGGATTTCACATTAGTGCGCACATGGTTTTTATATGTGTTTGCTTGAACATTCAAAAGTATACATGTATATGCGAGCAATGTATATATTAGTATGCACGCTTTTATATATGTATTCATGAGCGCAGTTTGATTTACACCCTAAGCGGCGCCTCATAGTTAAATGGTGAAGCAGAAAAACACCAAAATCAACATTAAGTTTTTATCACTGAGGATTTCCCGCAATTTTAACATGGGTGTAAACATTTATAGAGTTAATGACATTGCAATACTCAACTAAAGGAAACATTTCTCACCATAATGGGGACTTATAATGAAACATTTTCCTTCAAACATTAACATGAACCATAATATAATTTATGCTTGTTACAGAATTCTGAGATAAGAAACCAAGCAGAGAAGTAACCGCAATGTGGCAATATTGCTGTCGAGTTCACTCTAAAAAAATAATCCTCTGCTTAGTAAAAACCACAAAAATAAACATCTATATTCACTTGATGTGTGAAAAGTAGGGCTGTCAATCGATTAAAATATTTAATTGCGATTAATCGCATGATTGTCATGAGTTAACTCGTGATTAATCGCACATTTTTATCTGTACTAAATAAACCTTAAATTATTACTTTTTAAGTTTTTAATATTCTATTCAAAATGGGCATGGGCAATAATGATGCTTATGCAAATGTATGTTGTTTCTTATTAGTCAAACCATGATGGACATAAGTATGAAGACATGTTTCAAAGGTCGTAGAAGATAGAAAAACCACAGGTTTCCATTATTTCTTTCGTTGCAGCTATTTAGTTACACAAGCCTGTTTACATTTTCGCACAACAGGGCACTGGGCTATGCTTGAAATGGCCCACTACTTTCCTTTATTTTGCCAAGGCGCAGTCAAACCGGATATTTTGGAGCAAAATTGTGATTGTTCTGTGGAGGCTGTGTGCAATGCAAGGCATATGCTCGAACGGGAGCTGCCTGGCCGCTGCAATCATGTTGCTTGCTATATCGGTAGTCAGTGTTCTAATTTTGAGTTCAATATTCAACTGTCTGGCTACCTGCAGATATTGCTCAGCGCAAACGTTAGCTTAGGGCCTCCCGTATGTCTTCATAACGGTCAAAGCGTGCGACCGAAGTTTCCAGTGTGTCAAAATAATGAGCCGTGACCCCCAGGTAGCTATGGCTACTGAGGGAAGTCCAGTAATCTCCGGTGAACGCAACCGTGTTTGTCTGTTTTTACGGCTCTTTGATTTTAGCTATCGATGAGGTGAGTCTATTGCTTGTTGAGTTGCCCGTCTTCGCTAAAAACAATGGAGTGTTGCCTGACTTTGGCGCGGTGGCGGAGAGCTCTCTGCATCAGTTGTATGCTTCACCATCAAGTGATATTTTAAACTCGACGTGCTGCGGTGATAACTTAATTCACATCGACAAAGAATACAGATAACTTTTATCTTGTCGACAGAACCATCAGACATCTTTCTATATATGAATTTTTCTTTCTCCATTTCTGTTTGCTGCTGCATGTCCATTTGCCAGAAAATGCGCGCTGCCTTAATCGCACGTTAAAAAAAATAGTGCCGTTAAAATGAATTTGCGTTAACGCGTTATTAACGCGGTAATTTTGACAGCCCTAATGAAAAGTGATTATTTTTCAGTTGGACATAAAAATAAATAGATTACAAATCCAACAGTTAAGATTTCTAAAATATATATAATTATTCAAGTTTATTTAACGAAATTAAATAAGTATTTAACTGATAAAATATGTTTTTAATATATCCTTAAAGGTGTCCAATGACACAGCTTAAACAAATTTTGTGGTTTGTTTTAGATGTAATGTGATGTGTAAACACAATTTAAGGTTAAAAACGCTGTATTTTTCACATACTGTGCATGATTGTATCTCTCCTTTGCTCCGCCTCTCTGAAACATGCAGATTTTTTACAAAGCACTTACTCTGAAAAGAGAGGTGTGCTGTGATTTGCCAGTTAACCAGTGCGTAGTGATTGGTCAGTGAATTATGCAAGCGTCTGACTGAAATGCAACGTCTCTCACCATATTAGTGCATCTTTTGTTCCGACACTTTTACTTTTTTGCAACTTTATGTAATACACGCATGGACAACTTACAGTATATCAGATATTCGTGCTATATGAGCCCTTTAATATTTTGGTGAATTCTAGTAGAAATATTTGAGGATTATTTACTTGTACTGATACATTTGTAGTACCTGAGACCGATCAGACTAATTCACTAATTCAATTTCTTAAATATTGCAGCAACACCCCTCACCCCACCGGTGACCTAGTCGCTTGGGGAACTACCCCCAATCTGTAACTTACACCAAGGGTCAACAAGATCTCTGGTGACCATAGCAACTCACACCAATTCATCAAGATAGAGTATTTTACGACCGAATGGAATGTAGGGAGCTGAACTCTCTTTACTCACTTTGGGGACAGACATACAACTAAATGCATTTATATGGAAATGTACATATATTCATTTATAACATTTCCATCTATTAATGTTCATGTCTGTTTTAAACATTAATCCAAAGTATCCATGAATGTGTGTTTAACTACTGGAATTCTTAGATTGGTAGAAACTCATTTAACCAAGATGATATTTAGATCATGTTTGGTGTCTATAAGCTACATTTGTGATGTCTTTTATGTTGATGTTTGTTGTGTTTTGGTAACTCTTTTCATATTAGCTTTATCAAACTCTTAGAAGTCTTCTAGTGAACATCCAATCAGCTTTCACATGCAAAACACCATCTGAAAGACGAAGACAATTAACTTTACCTCCAAAGTTGCCATCTCCTGATTGGACCAGTCACGTCTGTAGGATGTGACATCCTCACAGTTTAAAAGAGACCACGAGAAGATTCTTTCTCTCTCTTCCTCGCGCTTCCTTTTCTCTCTTGGTCGTGCTCTTCTTTGCGTTCTGCATCTCCAAAGGATGGACTAGAAGAAGACTTCGCCTTTAACCCATAAGTTTTTGCCAGGCTGCGGCCTCGTCTTTCCAGATACAGATCCTCTGCATAAAACTGGTTCTCTATGATCACTTTCAGCCAAGATCAACTGAAGCCTTAACAAACTGCATCAGGACTCTTTCTTTCTTTGATGGGCAAGACGTGCAAGTATCAAACTTAGTCTTATTAATGGATGCTTAGGGCATCATTAATCCTTTTAACAAAGGTCCTTTACAAGAAGAAACTGATGTTTAGTTCAGGCTATTGATCTTCTGAATATCATATACTGCCATAATCCATGCTCTGTTCTTCTCTCTGCTTCAACTTCAACCTTCTTCCAATGCTTAACTGTATGTGTGTGTATGTTAGATTAGTATGTGTCTAGTCTAGATAATAAAGTCCTGTTTTATTTCACACGTGATGTTGTTTGTAGTTCATGCTCATAATCCGGAGTCCCTAAACATGCCGATTCTTGCTACCTGCTCGTAATGCAAAGTGATTTCCCCAAATCATGAATTTGATCCAGATAATTATAATTGATCATTATTAATTAAATTCATCCCAATTTGGATTGATATTTGTTTCCCTTACAAAGGGTGGTGGAGAAAATATTACTTATAATTGGGATCAAAGTTCATGATAATTCTTAAATATTTGATGAAGAATACTGTTTAAATAATTCTGTTCCTCATTGAATTCACTACACATTTTTATAATATAAATTATTAAGTTATTCCTACCAATTGTCTTCGTATTTAACTTCAACTGATTTGAGTAAAATATGCAGCTAAGATGATCACATTCGCATCATGAAGTGAAATGGAAGTGACCTATTTGTAAGATATGGTGAATCAAACCCAAAATGTGAACTCTGCATTTAACTCGTCCAGAGAGTAATGAACACACGTACACCCAGAGCAGTGGACAGCTACCACTGCAGCACCCAGGGAGCAAAGTGCATGGCTCAAGGGCATCTCAGTCGTCACCCGCCAGCCCTGAGAATCAAACCTGCAACCTTCTGGTCACGAGTCTGACTCCCCATTGGACCACAAACTAAAAGTTTTTTAAAAGTACTTCGACAAAGTAAACAGAAAACCTCCCTTAGACTCTTGGACATCGTTAATGGTGGACTTGACAAACAAATACAAATCAACTGAAATGCATACTGGGAGTCATGAATGAGTTTTGTACAATGATGTTACCCAGCATGCATTGCACCATGAAGCTTTCTTCTGTTGATTGTCACACTGTAAAAAATATCTGTAAAAATACGGCCAATTTTTACGGCATAATACTGTTATTTTATAAAACGGTTTAATAATGTAAACTTACAGCCATTGATCTGTAAATTAATTACTCGCTAGTAAAATTAGAACATTTAACCGCAAATCTGTTTACGGCATTCAACCGTAAACAGCTGTATAGCAAACAAAGGCATTCACAGGACATTTTAATCTTTAGTAAATTTGGATTTACATTTAAACAGAGTAATTCAAAATATTACTGTGATAATTCACAGAATCCTTTATTATAAAGTAAAAGACGTTTGCACAGTCAGAAATATACAAGTTATGCAATTTAACTTTGCCCTCAGTCACAACAATTTCCCCAGGGACAAATAATTTATTATATCGTACACAAAAAATGTTACCATTAGATACACCCAAATTGAATTAATATCCTCATTTAAAGGGATTTTTCAGGGGTGAAACAAAATAACCCCATGTTTTAGTCATCCTTAAAGCATTCTAGGTGTATTTTCAGACGAATACAGTAGGTTTATTAGAATTTAGTTTGGAAGGAAAAGGCTAAATGGTATTATAACTCAGAATGTATTCATCAGAAAAAAGAAGGCCATAAACACATAGGATGCCTTGAGGCAGAGTAAGCGTTGATTTTCAGAAGGACTTTCCGAGGTGAGGCTGCGTTGGGCGGGGTGCATGAGCACAGAGCGGCGGGTGATTTCCTGAGGTCATGTGTCCGAAAACGTTGTAGCAATTTTTTTAATAGATGCTATCTTTATTAAACGACCGCAGATTTTAACTTTATACACATACATTCTCGACTAAAGAACTCTTAAATTACATCGTGTGACACAATAACAGTCATATTTTGAAGCTCTTGGCTCGATAACAACAGTAACGTTACTTGCGCAACTAACGTAAGCTAATTTACGGATGACGTTTCACAAGTCAGCGAGAACACGAGAACAGGAAACGGCCCTATCTTCCAAGACACTGTTCAAGGTAAGTGTGTTTATTTTTAGTATATTATTATGTTTCGCTTCGAAAAATAATTTTTAATTATATATTTTGACTGAGCTGCATGGCGTGAATTACCTGTTTCAGACTGTAAGACAACCAGAGAGTTCACAACTTTGCCACCACTGACGAGCATCAAGTAGGCCTATGAGTAGATGCGGTGCGGAAGAGGAATACTACTGACTGATAATTGCAAACAGCGACAAACCTCGACTGGAAGTTGTTGCAGATTTAATCTCAAATTCAAGCTATTTACAGGTAGGAGATCGTGGGTAATTAAACAGTCTAGTTGCTTAATTATTTGATTTGTTAAAATTGACCTGTGTAAAATAACAACCTGTGAGAGTGATTCTTTAATTGGATTGCGTGCTTTATTCTTTTCATAATATCAAGTAAAGTCTAAAATGTGTTTTGTTCGCTAAATTATTTTATAATGTCTGTTTAAAATTTGCGTCTTTTGTCCACGTTTGCTAGTCCCCTCCCCCACCTCTTCTGTTCTCACTCACTCTAGCGGTGGGGGAGGGGATGACCTGCTAAATTAATTCTAGTCAGAGTGACACACCTCACGGTTTTAAATGAGATGGAATTCGTTTCTGCACACATTTAATCTCAAGTCTCGATCGTCTGAAGAAACTTATGGGATTCAAGATAGGCCTACGTTCGTTTGAATATTAAGTGAGTTTTGTGTCTCCACACACACGTTTTTGCTGCAAACACAGTCCGACTGGCAGTTTGCTTCGTTAAATTGGCGCCAACCGCTTGGAGTATAACGTCGATATAAAATCAATTAAAGTTAAAAATACAGTTTTGTGTGTATGAGCGGAATATATAACATTTGTGGTACTTACATTAGAACACAGGTATTACAACACTTGGTAAATTAGCGTAAAGTGACTATTAACGTTACCTGAGGTAACGTCAAATCCCTTCAGATATAAATTAATGAAATTCAGACTTGTGCTCCTTCGTAGTCTTAAAGCCAGGGAATGTTTTCTTGCAAGCTTTGTGGACACATATGTAGTACTATACCTGCATTTGTGAGACATATGCGCATTCACATGCATGTTTCCAATGTCAGGTTTAATTGTGCTTTGCCTGCTTGCACTAAGAGTTTCAAAAAGTTTTCAGCTTTTAAAACTCACTGTTATCGCCACAAAGAGGGAAAATCTAAGCTCAGATCTATGCCAGTGACCTTATTTGAATTAACATGTAATGTTGATTTGTGTCAAGTCAGGTGTGAAACTCTAAAGGACTTTTATAAGCATCTTAAAACACACATTAGAGAGGGGAGGAATATTTCTTGTCCGTTTCAGCAATGTGGCAAAACTTTTTCAGTTGTGACCACTTTTACATCACATTTGTCTAGGAAACACCGTGATTGTTCAGAGTCAAACCTGGTTGATTCAGTTGTATTTCCTAATGGCATGCACGGTTGCCCTGACCAGCTATGTGAAATGCGCGAGGCCTTTGTTTGCAGTGCTCCTGATGATGTGGAACAAGACACATTTGCTGAAAGTGTGGATGAAAATCTGTTTTTAAGACATCTTGCTCTATTTTACCTCAAATTGCAATCAAAATGTCTGCTTCCATCCTCGACCGTTCAGATAATTGTTGATCACTTTCAGGAAATTCATGAAATGAGTCAGTCACACCTTCTTTTTAATTTGAGAGAAAAGTTGACTGTATTGAAGCTTGGAGAAGCAGATATAAATACCATTTTAGAAATTTTGCAAAGTGAAAATCTTTTTCAGACGTGCAATTCACAAACGCTTAAAACTGATCAGAGAAGAAAGACATTTTTCAAAAACACCTTCAACTTTGTAGCACCAGTTCCAATTTGTCTTGGGACAAATGATGCAGGCAAGGTGTGTTTTGCTCAATTTGTTCCGATTAAAGAAACAATTGGTTCTCTATTACAGATAGACGCAGTTAGAGAACATCGCAAAGATGTGTATTCTGCTGTTCATTCACAAGAAGTTCTTCAAGATTTATGGGATGGCAGAAATTTTACAGGTAATAAGTTGCTCAAAACAGATGCCTCATTCCTTCAGCTTAATCCTTTATCAGGATGCTTTGGAAGTAGCAAACCCTCTAGAATCTGGAAGGAAAAAGCATAAATTGCTTTGTGTATATGCAACTCTTGCAGACATTCCTCCACATCATAGATCACGCATTGACCAGATGCAGCTTGTTTTGCTTTGCAGGGAGCAGGACTACAGGTTTTTTGGCTAAGAGAAAGTCTTTAGCCATCTCATCAAAGATCTTAAAGACATTGAGGTAAGTGGCATTACTTTGCCTAATGGAACAGTATGCGGGGGAACTTTATCAGCGATTTGTGGGGATAATCTAGGTTCCCATAACATTGGTGGATTTGTGGAAAATTTCTCAAAAAGTCTGAATTTTTGCAGATACTGCAATATTGATAGGGAGACATTTAAAAAAGATCCATTATGCGAAGGAAGTAAACGCACTGTACAGTCATATAGGGATCTTGTTCAAAGTCAGACAAGCAATGTTACATCCAGTGCAACTGGAGGGGTCAAATTTGACTCGGTGTTCAATTGCCTCAGTTATTTTCATGTATGTCAGCCTGGGCTACCCCCCTGTCTTGGCCATGATACTTTTGAAGGTGTTGTATCATATGATTTAGCTTTGTATATTAATCATTTTGACACAGTGGAGAAGCGGTTTACTTACCAGGATTTAAATCGGCGAATAAATCATTTTTCCTATTTGGGTAATGATGCTAACAACAAACCCAGTAATGTTGTTCCAGGAAGTGACAAACTTTCTGGTCATGCAATACAAAACTGGTGCTTTCTTAAGATGTTGCCAGGTTTGATCGGAGACAAGATCGAAAACCCATCTGAAAATGAAACATGGCAGCTGGTTTTGCAGCTACGAGAAATGGTGGAACTTATATGTGCACCTGCTGTTTCAGCTGGTCAGATAGCTTACCTACAAGTTCTAATTGATGAGTATTTGCATACTCGATGGATCTCTTTTCCCAGTCACCCACTCAAACCAAAATACCATTTTATCAGTCACTATCCTGACTTGATTTTTCACTTAGGCCCTTTAATTCGTTTGTGGACACTGCGCTTTGAGAGCAAACATACATATTTTAAACAGTGAGCTCGAAAATCGCATAACTTTAAGAACCTATGTGGAACACTCGCTGAGAAACATCAGCTTCTTTAGGCATATCTTTATGCTGGCAGCTACTTCCCACAAGACATTGAACTAGAGAAAAGCACAGAGTTTTATCCTGGTGATTACAGTGAAGAGATCAGGCGCTCAGTTTCAGTTATGAACTTTGAGCCTACAAACACTGATGTAGCCAATGATATTACAGTGAGAGGCACAAAATACAAAAAAAACATGTTTGTATTGATCAGGGATTTTGATGAGGGGCTTGTTGTTGGAAAAATCAAGCTAATTCTCATTCATCGCGGTGTCTCTATACACTTTGTAACTCAAGAGCATCAAGCTGTATCCTTTCTGAACATGGGAGTTTACAGTACTGCACCATCAGAGAGAATGTCCTGTGTGGATCTCAGGAATATGTTGGATTACTACCCATTGCCTGAGTACAGTGTGTGTGGCATCCCTGCACTAATTCTTCACCACTCTTTTCTATTTTCTGTAGAGCAATGAATACCTGGCTTGAAGAAGTTAAAGAAATCATTCTTCGAGCATTGCCCACTATGTCATCAGACATTCTGGAACAGATCATTTCCAACCTTCAAAGCTGTGGACCAATATGCAAAGATGATCTCAAATATGTTCAGCAGGAAGACCTTAGCAATATGTTACCTGTAATTCAAGTCAGAAAGCTTCTTCAAATGTTTAAATCAGGTATGAAACAAAGACATTTAAATCCTTGTCTTATCCAAATGTACTGTATGTACCTTAGTTATGTAAAACATTGATTCTAACAAAATAAATTCATAATTATTTTGTCCATAGTTTAAGTTTCTAGTGTTTTAATGGAATTTGTTTCCTTTATGTGTGCTTTTTTGTAATACTCTCAGAATATTTTTATGATCTGTAATAGGGTAAATGGGAAATATATAAGATCTTAATTATTTTGAACTCAATTTCAATGTGTGCTTTGATACTTTGTATCATTTCAGAAACGGAAATGTTTATTCTGGATTAAGAAGTGGCGCCTGATCCATCAGCATGTTCCTCATCAGTTACTATGGATTTAGAAGCGGTGCCTGGTCCATCAGCATGTTCCTCATCGTCTTCTCTTTCAAGTGCAACCTGTGGACTATCTCACCTAACATCCCACTCCGAGACAGCCAGGCCAAAACTGAACTCTACACAAATGTCTGGCATTTCAAAGATGTGGCCTGAAACATTTCAAGTCCCTTGGGACAAGATGCCTTCTGAAATCCGTTCAGCAATCTCTGCAGGAAAAAGGCCTAAACCTGCTGAAAGGCGGCAAATGGTACGAATTCTGGTTGATGAGATGCGCAGATTCGAACTTTGTCCTACAAGAGCTCAATGTCTTACTGTCTGCCAAAAGATTGTAAGAGAGTATCGCAACAGTTTTGGAGACAAATTTCCAAGTGGCTTGTTAATAGGAGGGGGATATACATCACTCCTCCTACAAGTGAAGGCAAGAGTTGAAAATGTGAACCATGAGAGCAGCATTGTATGC
This sequence comes from Triplophysa tibetana, assembly GCA_008369825.1. Taxonomy (NCBI): domain Eukaryota; kingdom Metazoa; phylum Chordata; class Actinopteri; order Cypriniformes; family Nemacheilidae; genus Triplophysa; species Triplophysa tibetana. The sequence continues at coordinate 20,041,956 of CM017897.1, forward strand.
CACAGAGCAAAGCCAAACACTGGATGCAAGAGAGGGCCAACTGACATCTATGGCTGTGTAAGATTTGAACCACAGCTTCCATCTGAAGAGACAGCGGACACAATAGAGACAAAACGTCAGCGACTAGTGGACATTTATAGCCGTGAGGGAAATGCTGGTGTAGAGAAAGAAGAAGTAAGGAAACTAATGGAGACTTCATTCTGTCTTCTGCGTCAGCAAATAAATTCCACACCAGCACCTTCAGTTGAAGAGATAAGTAGTCTGTGGCCTTACCTCTTCCACCAGATGTCTATCTGTGCCCACTTTCAGCTGCTCACTGACATTGATGCTGTGAATGCATTCGAAATGTCCATTAAAGAATGTGGAAAGGCCATCCTCGAGTCTTTTAGGAATGGATCAAAGAATGAAAAGATGAAGACTGTTCTTTCCCAGGCTGATAACACGGAGATGGCCCACCTGCTTATCAATCTTCTGCTTTCCCATTTTCAGGAACATGAAGATGGACTTGTGTTGCATGCAGACGTGAGTGTTACATTTTCTTTCCACTGCAAGTTGATGTATTGAGGTAATTTTTTATGTTTTTCCATGTATTGTGTTTTCTCTACAGGTTGCTGCATCTTCATCTGATGTTGAGAAGACACTTAATCTACCTGGGAGTCCTCGTCTGATTTTGCTTGGTTAGTGTCCCATTAGGATTTGGCAAAGTAGAAACAACAAATTGTTGAGATGCAAAAACTCTAGAAGCATATCTTTGATAACCAGTCGTTAAAATTAAGCAATCTTAAAGGCAGTTCTTTGAAATTATAGTATATAAAAAATGTTAATTTTCTTTATTTTCATTTTAGACATTGGAGGGCAGGCAAATGCTGTACGATGGATGATAAGTCTAGAGGGGCGTATTATTTGTAAGTGTGTGCAGTCAAACTTTTTGACTGCAGTTGCAACTACGTTTGCTGTGTACTACATCTTCAAATTGCAGTATCAGGAGGAGGCTTGTTGCACATTAGAATTTCTTCAAAGGTATGACCTTTAAGAGTTTTCCATCCTTTTACTTTTTTCTAAATTCTTCAATCAATATGATTAAAAAATGATTATTGTGTTCTGTGGAAATTTATTGTACATCCTTAGACGCTTCATTGGAATTAATCCAGAACGAGGCTCCAAGACCTGCAGAGGAAAGGTAGTCTCCAAGAAGACCGGCAAGGAGGTGAATAAAAAATACTCAACAGTTAATCCCAAGGTTGCCTCTCTACTGAAGAATCTCATGGATTTCGAGTGGGATTTCATTTAGGTAAGTAAACTTGCGCACACACATACACGCGCACATTTCTTTACCTGTTTTCAGTTGAAAAATTATTCAGTCCCTGCAGGAATTCTGCGATTGCCGAGTTATAAATGCAAAATCAAAAAGTCAGCACAATTTGTGGCAACTTGCAAAATGTATATCAGTGTTTCCCCTACCATTGTATAAGGGGGGTGCCCTGCCCTGCTAACGGCTCGCCCCGCCACCCTTGAACGTCAAGTAAATTTGATTTGATTTTCTTTACAGCGCCAGATTACAATTTGTTATGTTATTAAACAAACTAAATAGCCAATCTAATGTGTTATTTATCTTTTTTCCCCGATGGCATGTCTTTTCTGTCTGTGTTTGCGCGTATACAATTATCCCAATGAGTGTGCACGCGTGCACACTCACACACAAACAAACACTAGTGGACAGCGAGCGCGCGGCGGGAAATATGTCGCGTCAATCAGATGAAAACCAGATGAAAATATTTGCGTTTTTTAGCGCTCACAGGGAACTGAAGATGGCAACACTCACTCTACTGCGAGTAGCAGCCGGAGTAGCTCTCCTGCTCCAGGTCTAAGTGTTGCGCATCCTGCCCCTGACAAGCATCAAAAGTCCAGTCATCACCGGATGACAGGTAAAATGTATATTAATGAATTACATGCCGCTTACTATTTACATATGTGTGTTTAAAATGTTTTTAGTCAGGACATTGTAAATCTGCTGATTAAATAAGACAAGAGATATTTAATACGCTATGCAGGCTGCTCTGTGTTGTATGGGAATGTCCTGCGCACGTGATGACGTTCAGAACAGCGCGCGTTCACAGCAGTGCTGCGATTGAAAGAAATTATTCTCCAATAAATGCATCATAAAAAAAACGTCTCACAAAAAAAGCCCATTTAAAATTTGTTTATCGTATAAATGTATTAACGAACAATGAATGAGCAATATATTTGTTAGTATTTATAAATCTTTTTTTAGTTGTTAGTTAAAAAATAAAACTATTTAAGCTCTGGTCCATTAATATTAACAAATACTTCTATGAATTTAACAAAGGTTATTTGCAAAAGTAAATTTTAAAAAGATTTTAAAACATTTTTTTTATTTTTTTAAGATATATCTTATGTTAACATTTTTTAACTTTTACAAAGCGTTACCCTCCCACACAACCAATTTATGTGACATAGATAGATAGATAGATAGATAGATAGATAGATAGATAGATAGATAGATAGATAGATAGATAGATAGATAGCACATAAAGAATGAAAAGGAAATGATTTAAGATTTCTCGTCAATTTTCCCTAACCAACCAACCCAAAGCTGTAAACCTAGGGGAAACACTGTATATTGTGCATAATTTCCCAGAAGATGTGCCATGTGACGTCATCACATTGCGCATTCTTTTAGAAAGGGCTTGCGTTCCGGAAGGGACACCATACAAAACCTCGCTCCAGATAAAGATAAAAAAAAGACATCGCTTTTATTGGTCCTTTCGCTAATTGTATAGGACCAAAGCTTTTGCCGAGTTGCTTTCACCCCAAAATGGCTGTTGCATAGGGCTGCTGCTAGGCGCTGGTGTTGCAATGGAATAGGCATGCAACTTTTATAGATTTTGTTGGTACAATTATAGTCTATAGTTATAGAGGAATAATCACGGTTGCACGATTATGACGATGGTAATGGATTCATTCATTTCTAAATTGTTACTTGCCCGCCACAAAAAGAAAATAATTAATAAATAATAATGGAGAATTATTAGTTTGTTTTTGACCAATGCAATCCCAATAAATAAGCAGATTAAATGAATCAATAAGTACTGGTGCCACCAAGTTTAAGGGTGAGGCAAGGAAAAATAAACACTAAAACTACATCCAAACGTGTCTAAATAAAAAATAAAAAACATTACTGTTTATTATACATAAACCCCCTTTTGACACTTTAAATTTAAAGTACACCATAAACACTATGCCTTTAATATCAGTTAGTGTTTTTGGACAAGACAGTAGCTTTCCCTGGTTTAGACACTCTACTTAGTTTTTTTTCTATGTTTATCTTTCAGACTACCAGACCTGCATGTGGAGTTAGTCACAGATGGCGGAATGTTCTTTGCCTGTTCAAGTTTTATTAAAACAATGAATTTCAAGTTTTTTTCTAAAGTTTTTTATTGTTCAAGCTTTACTAAAACAATGAATTACATTTTTTTAAAAGTTTTTAGATATGTCTATGGACGATATCTGTGTTTGGAGAAATAATAATACATTTTAAACTGTTTAAATATGTCTATAGACTTGGTCCTTTTTGCACTATATCTGTTTGATAATTTTATGGTTCCTCTTCTCATCTTTGCCAGTCTGTTGTTTAATTTAGTTAAATAAAAAGCATTCATTCAGAAACCCTGCTGCCAGTATTTTACCGTTAATTTACTGAAAATATGTAATTTATTAAAACTGTAAAATTACGGTACGCAGCTGGAAACCCTTCTGCCAGTACTTTACCGTTCATTTACAGAAAGCCGTAAATCAGTGCAACCCTAAAATAACGGTACGCAGCTGGAAACCCTGCTGCCAGTGTTTTACCGTAAAATTACGGCGGAATTTTTTACAGTGCACCATTATTCAGGTTCATACACAAATTCTTCATGTCTTACTGATTCAGAAAGTTAACAGTTTTGTGGAAATCATTTATTCTGTTAGTTGTCCATAACACTGCAAATTATTCAAGGGGCCCTTAGGTTAGCCCTCAGTGGGGCCGTGAAGTTCCAGGTCAGATTTGCTTACAGAGTGACGTGAGATGATCAGCTCAATACACTCAGACAACATGCTGAAATCAAAAGAGAGGCAGAGTTGGGAAGAAAGGCTGGATTACAGATACCTGCTTTAGACTACCAGCCCGGCGTTATTAAAACAATTTATGATATAATATGGAAGATAAAGCTGAGGATTTATGCTAAATCCAGTAGCGGACCGTGACATTTGAACCTTCACCCTCTGTGCACGCGCACCAAGACCCCAGTATCTACCTTACCAGTGGCGGTTCTACATTGAATCACTCCCCGGGCGAGATCCCCTCTGGGTGCCCCCCCACCAATCCCACCCATCCGAGAAAAAAAATTTTTTTTGGCACAAACAGCCATGTTTTACCATAACAATATAATTGTAAGACAAGCTTATATTTCTAAATTGCACAAATCCTTCAACAGAACATTTAAAAAAAACAATTCTGCACAAAACAGTATAAGTTATCAGAATTTAAATATACTCTATATTCCGTTCCTGAGACATGGTTGAGCTCAGGTACAACTTGATCACCATTAGTTTTGAAAAGCTCCTCTCTGCTTGAGCCACAGTGACTGGCAGAGAAAGTGCAATCCTGAGAGCAGTCCAAAAGTTGGGGTCGATCTCTTATAGATCATTATCATGCATAAAAGTGATAAATTCAAGGAGACTGATGGATTGTGATGGCTGACCAGTGGCGGAGGATGCTACAAAATATTTAATTCAATTGAATTGCAATTGAAATTGACATCAAGAGACCGTAGGCTACAATATAACTCTTATGAATTGCAAATCTCACTTTTTCGCACTCATTAGAAGCTATAATAATCTAATCTAAGGGAGGAACAATTAGCTCCTTGGTTACTGCCCCGAATTATATTCTTTGTCACGCAACAGAGTTGTAGCAAATAGCAAATGTTCGTCTTTGAAACGTCCTACACATATGTTAATTCCTTTAGCTAATTACAAGGCTCAATATTAACTCAATGATGGAAATAAATAATAACTTTACTTGAAACAGTTTTGTTGCAAAGCACAAACTTACGGTGAAATTAGATCTCGTTTTTGTTGAGTTAAGACCAAATTATTGTTGTCTAAACATAGCAAACATCATAGCAAGAAGGCTAACAAACGTATGTGTCGTTGTGAGAATCTGGATTTCGTCCTGTCCTCTTTAAATATATCATCTGTGTCTAAAAGAACATTTGTCTATCATACGTATTCATTAAGATTAGTATAAGCTTCCTTCACCCTAATATGGGCCTTACTTTCCTGTTGTTTAAACCTCGTTGAGAGTCGTACTGACCTGAGTGACTATCGGTCTCCATCTCAAGGCTCCTAATGATGTGAACTGATGTGTTTTGATGCTTAGTACGTAGTTGTAATCATATCTTATCGTTCTCAGGAGGAATGAGACTAAACATCAAGTCTTGTCTTTTTCCACCCTTGTGGTTTTTTATGACACCTCCTTTTAATCTTATAAATATTAGTCCTCATACAAATAAACATTGGACTCTGATTGAAACAAGCACTTGTTGTCTGTGTCAAACTTTGTCTCCAGCGCTGCAACTCTGTGTGTTCCGTCGACTACACTTTTCAACCATAGAATAATATTTTGTAGGGGACATTGAGAATATTACATTCTAACAGTCGTGGACTAAAAATTTCACTGAATTGGATTTACTGGACCCTTCAGAGTGTAACTATACTATTTTTTTTGGAATGTTATGGATCAGTGGACTACCAGGGGCCTGTACCATGATGGTAGTTGAACAAACTCTGGGTTACAGGATTAGTTTTGGGTTGTCAAAACCAAACCAACGTGATCAAGCTTTGTTGGTACCATGAAGCAGCTCCAGGAGTTTCTTTGTCAACTCAAGCTTTGATCCTGAAGCTAAGATTAGTTTGTGCGCGCGTGCACATGAACGAGTGACGTTGGGATCGCTAAACCAATCGCGTTCAACATGGATAGAGGGAGTTACGTAGGTTTCTTAGGAAATAATTATGCGCAAATGTTAGTAACACAAAAATGTATTTCAGCCACCCAGTAATACTGTTTCTGCTGTTTACGCAAGAGAGAACGGTTTCAGAAACACTGCTGATTGAGTTAATCCACAAGTTGAACGACTATATAGTACACACATTTACTGTAGTATACTGTAGTAATGTAAATATTACAGTAATGTAATATGATGTGTTTTATGTGTGTATGTGCCCCCACAGTGGATGAACATATCCTGCTAACATTAGTTATCATTTAGTTTACCTTTATTAATGAGGATGAAGCACATGATGAAGTGAAACGATCTGTGTGCTGACAAAGTTAAAGAGATAAATGTACTATACTATTCATTATGGCACAAGTGTGAATGTGAGGATTTATATTTTATGTTACTGGTGTCTCTTTTATTGTAGGACATTTCACAATTCCTTCCCCAGAGACTGAAGTGTCTACCTCCAAAGGTTACAGAAGTAACACATGCATTTTGTGAACAAAATACACTAGAGAAGCTTACTCTTAATAAAGAAGGTTAAATAAAAAATACCAGTATGTGAACTTAGTTGTCAGTTGAAGTGTTCATTTAAAAATCCGATGGTCATCTCAATCCTGACTCTGGTTTGATTGAGGGCCATGTAGAAGTGGTTCTGCGGTCAGGATAGCAAAAACCTCTGGCATACATAGGGACCCCCGTCTCCCACCAACAGGCTATTAAACAGCCCTGTTATACTTTACCTTCCTTAAAGCACTGACAAAAACACAGATGCATAGGGAATGTTGTAGGCATTACAAGTATTAAAAACGTCTTAAACATTTAAAAATGTAGGCCTACTTTATGATACATTATTTAGGTTCATTGTAAGTGTAACTTGATAACAAAAAGATTAAAATAGCAGTGTTAAAAATATGTGATGTCACCGGTCAATTTATGGTTTTGTCTGTATCTTGCTGTAGCTGTAGAATAGAAGGTTTCTTCAGTGGACAAAGAAGATAAATGTTTCACCCAACACAGTGAAACTGGAAGTGTTCCTAGATGTTCTGCCCCACAGACAGGAATGTAAAAAATGCAATTCAAAGAAATACATATTGTGTGTAGTACAGTAACAGTATAAATACATTTAATTTCATGTTTAAGGGAAAGCCAGCAAATGTCATCTCTAAAATCAGATTTTACCTACATAGTCACCATTTTTTGATTTTGTATTTGTAATATATATTTACATCATTTTATGTTAGTATTTTTATTTTATTAAACATTATTAAAAATAACTAACCATTGTAACACACATTGTGAGTTAGTTGCCTCACTTATATGTAAATTTGCTCGCCGCTGATTGGTTTATTTTCGATGTGAGATCTCTACTCTAGATCATAGCCTGCTCCGGAGCAGGTTAGCCGTGCAGCTTAAGTTACCATGGCGATGAACACCGATTAAAGCTGAGTTACTTTCATGGTACCTAAAACCCAGGGTTGGCGCAAAGTAATCCTAAACTTACCTGGCTAGCCACCTAAACCGGCTTCATGGTACAGGCCCCAGGAGGCTTTATGGGTGAGTTTCTTCAGTTTTGTTGCTGCTTATTTGGTTGTTGGTTGTCTGACAAAGACTCTGATTGCATTGGCTGGGTTGATTGTATCTTAAAATGGTTTACACCGTTTGAATCACAAGAATCTCAGCTTTTTAAAGATATGTGATATGTTTAGATTTTTTTTTTCTAAGTTGTTGTATTTCCCGATGTTATCAACCAAAACACGCAGTGTGCCGCCAGCGGCACGGCAAAATGAAGGACACTTGACATTAGTCCCCAGCTGAAGCCACTGTCCACTTGGTGTACCTGGCATGATGTTATATGACCAAGGGCCCTTATTGTTTCCATTAGCCAATATGTCTAAGGTGGAACGGAGCTGATTTGTTATGAGCTCACTCACAAGCAGTGCTGGCATGTTCTTTCCCATTCCCGGCAGTACAAGAGCATAGATTCAGTGATGTACATAAGTGGTGCGCAGGTGCGCACCCAAAATAAAATGCACTCTTTAAATAAGTTTAGACCGCTCATTTGCGTACTGACATGGTTGAAATATTTTAATGCAGAAGTAGAATCACAATTATGTAAATTGGCCAAATTGTATAACTGGATTTAACCCTCCTGTTACCCTAAAATCTGATAACATACTTTACCCACTGCAATTTAAACCTACAGAATGGGACTTTTTTCTAAAAGGTTTGTGTCAGGCAATATATATCTTTGGTGAGTCCTTAAAAAGACCTTTAAAAAACCCCACAAAACCTCGCTGCACCACTCCGCACCCCTTGTACATCCAAAATACCTATTGCAAGTAATGTAACACGAATTATGTTTGTGGTCAATTTATTATTTCTTAAACAGAACATCATTAACATTGTCACATGATTAAGGAACACATAATAATTCATTAACAAGGGAGAAAGAATGACCATATAAAACACATAAAAACACAAAAAAGTACATTGCTTTTTGCAAACGTATGTGCTTTTTAGTATGAATATATGAGTTTGACAGGATAAAAAAAGCTTAGATAGAATATGGACAGCATTTGAACAGCAATATGAACAGCCCACCAGCCGGTACATTTCAGCCTTTTATCACTTTGTAAATGATGTGCATAAAGTTTGTGCATGATCCTTGCAGACGTATTTTTTTGCATGTCACACAAGTGTTGCTGGTCTTGGAGTCATTTCTGTTAGGACAGACTTGGCACCTGCCACCTTTTTTACCTGCAATTTGAACCACTGGAGTGTGTGTCTGCATTTGGATGTCCTTCACAACAGTTGCAGCAGCCGTTGATGCCCAACAACACGAATTAAGATGACTTTTTCTTTTCTTGGTAGCTATATTTGTGCTTCTGAAAACTTCTCAAAATAAATCAAGCATAAAGCCCAACTAAAGGAAACACTGAACACTATTATGGTGACTTCTTATTACTTATGTTTTCTTCAGTGATTGTGTTTGTTAACATCAGGTGTTCATCATTAATGATCAATCATAACTTCATCATCACTTCATTATCTCATTAACTTGTTCATGCGGTCCATTCGGAGACATTTAAAATATTCTGTCAGGGGGTCCTGAGAACTGGAGTTGGGAATGTATTGAAAATGTATTTGTAATTAAGTTATCATTTAGGATAGTGTTTTAATATCTAATCAGTCAGTAAAAAAGATGTCAGAACAGCCTCAAGGGGGAGCTAATCCAAAATTAACCGTTAAACTATTCAATACTATTTCTCGTCTTTTTGTAATCATGCTTGTAAATCCTGTAATGATATTTACACCCTTTAAATCGTTGAAAATGAACCCCGACTTATTCAAAGAAGTTGTTGATTTAATTACTAAAAATGAATATCCAACATTACCAACAAAAGGTGAAAGTTTTGTGATTAAAAGAAGGGCAGCTAATAACATTCTTCAAGGTGAGTTGCTAATCACATGTGATTCATTGAATCACAAAATCTTAATTTACAGGTTACAGTCACTACAGATTTTGCAAATATGAAACATAAGTGTAATATTGATCTAATGTCGAATGTGGTTTAGAAATGCATAACGTTATGCTAATTATTTACTGGATATGCATAACAACTTAACATGGCCTGTACTATCAGGCTGTGCCTGGTTTCTCACGAGTTTTTTTTCTCCATTAATCAACCATTGGAGTTTGGGTTCCTCGCCACGAGAGGGCAGTGTTGGCTTGCTCACCGGGAGACTTAGAATGATCTTGCTTGTTTGATAAACACCATGCACTGTGCTGTGTTTTATCTTTGTGTTTTCTTATTTGCTTCTGTAAAGTTGCTTTGGAACAATGCACATTGTGAAAAGCGCTATATAAATAAATACATTTGAACTTGAAACTAATTAACTTTTATACAAACTAATATGACATCAATATGCACATTAATAAGCAAGTAGTTAGTGATGAATTTGTGTACCTTAATATAAAGTGTAATCAAAATACTAAATGATGAAGACAGACAGTACATCTTCATGGGCAACATTTTTGTGTGAACTTTTGTGGACTATGACTAACAAAACTGTAATAATAGAATAATATGTGCTATACTGTAGGTCTCAAGTTGTGTAGTATACCAGTCAAAAGGAAGCAACATGAAGAAGACTGTGGAATACACCTAGATCCTGGTATGGAAAATCGGATCAAAATTTGGTGTCAAATCAATTTTTTAAGACTTTGCTTCAACTTTTAAACATTTTATGATTCGGTTCAATGTAGTTTGTCTGTACATTTCTAATTATGAAACATTTTGCCCAATATTTCTTTTTGTGTTTAAATCAATTGTATACTTTCTTTTATACATCTTTAGGTCAACAGCCCTTTTGAGCTAGTTGACATGGACCTTATAGGGAAGCTGAGCACTACTGAGGATGGACATCAGTACATCTGTGTAATGATAGACTATTTCACAAAGTGGCCCCAGACATACCCCCTTAAATCAAAGTCAGCCAGTGAGGTCACTAAGTGCATAGTCAAGCTCTACCATCAGTTTGAGGCCCCAAAAAGAATTTTAACGGATCAAGGGAAAGAATTTGTAAATGCTGTATGTACACTTTTCTTTTTATTATTATTTCTTTTTAGTTTTTTTTCATGGTATAAGATGCACAAAAGCGTATAATATAATATAATCCGCAATTGATGTCATTTCAGATAAACAGGGATGTGTGCGAAATTTTTTGGTATTAAAAGGAGTTTGTGTGCCCCTTACCATCCCCAAACCAATGGATTAGGGGAGAGAATGCAACAATACAAAGGGTAATTGTTATTAGGTGTCAAACACCATGAGAGGTGCAGACTATAATCCTATTGCTTCTGTTTTTTTATTATTCTTATTTAAAATAAAGCAAAATGGGCAGCAAGAACAATACAAAACGAAATATCTATATGTATATTATTACTACTTGTAGTGGAGTAGGCGGGTCGAGACCGTGGTTCTAGACCGGTGAGTAATTGTTAATGAGCACCAGCTGTGCGCGAACCGGTCTCGAATCACGTTGGAGATCGGGAGCGTATAAGAGAACGAGCGACCGGACCGTCCAAGAGAGAGGACCGGGCCCAAACATATCTTCCTTCCTTTATTGAACCTTGTTACATTGGTGCCGAAACCCGAAAGGAAGGAGGCGGGAACCGGCAGACATTTAAATAAAGTTTTAATATAAATAATAACAGCCGGTAGCCCCTCACGGCCGACCGCCGGCGAACAAAACAGATCACAAATCCTCTCTCTTCGACGGTCCGGTCGCTCGTTCTCTTATAGGCACCTGATCTACTACGTGATTCGAGTATTCAATTACTAACCGGTCTCGCCCCGCCTACTCCACTACACTACTGTTTTACCATAAGACATGGATCTCCAACCCTGCTCCTTGAGAGCTACCTTCCTGCAGACTGTAGCTGTAACTCTGTTTCCAAAAACCTGCCTGTAATTATAAAGCAACCCTGAACATCTTGATAAGCTGCTTCAGCTGTGTTTGATTGGAGATGAGGCTAAAATCTTCAGGAACTAGACCCCTGCCATAATATATGTGAGCAGCAAACCAAACACGTGGGACCAGTGTTTGGATGCAGTGATGTTTGGGCTCAGAACCAGGAAGCAAATCACAACCAAATACTCTCTGTTTTTCCTTATGTTTGGCAGAGAGGCCCGCTACCCCTCAGAAATCCCAGATCACTACCAGGTTTGTGAAAGTACCAAGCTTTGTTATCCTATTCCATATTTCTGATCCAATATTTGAATAGTTAAACTTTTGATTATTATGTGTAAGTTGGCACTGAGGTTGAGAAAGTGGTTGAAGAAGAGGAGGTATTTTCCGGGATAAAACGACAGGAAATTTTTTTTCAGGTTTTACGAAAACAAAATGTGGATGCAGCAGAGAAAAGAAAACAGGACAGCCGTGAAAAAATCCAGTGCACATACAACACTGGTGATCTTGTGTGGAGACAGAACATAAGATCACAGCAACGCAGACGTGGAAAGCTGGATCCTGACTTCCTTGGAACATTTACAGTGACGAGAGTTGAAGGGAAATCTGCTGACCTTGTGGATGGCTGCGGCAAAGTTCTCCCCAAGGTCAGAATAGACCATATAAAACCATACATAGAAGAGATGCCAAGAATTCCTCATAAGCTACAGGCAAACACAAAACCTCAAAACATCACCACAGCCTCCACCACCCTCTCTGCTTCTGCCGCCACCATCCCTGTCTCTGCTACCACCAATGCCTCCACGATCTCATCTGCCTCTACTATCACCAATGCCTGCAAGATCTCATCTGCCTCCACTACCACCAAAGCCTCCACAATCTCATCTGCCTCCACAACCAACAATTCCTCCACGATCTCATCTGCCTCCACTACTACTAATGCCTCCACGGCCTCATCTACCACCAATGCCTTCATGACCTCATCGGCCACCACAAACAACCCCAGCCTTTAACATCTCGCAAGATACCGTTGAAAGTTATAAGTTTCCCAGAGTATTGAAGTTCTTAAAAATGATCAGATCTTTATTTTAAGATATAACATTTTGAAGACAAATATCTTTATATATCTGCAGACATAACAGATGCTTGGAATGGTAAGGCTCCTCGTGTTCATGTGTTTTTTTTTTGGGACATAGCAAGAAATGCTAAGAACTGCCCCAAATCAAGAATTAGAGGATTCGGTAAGACCTGACATGAAAAGAGTATACACAGAGTAATAGCTCGCTTATTGAATGTGTTTATGACATTTTGAACAAAAATATTACAAAATTGTCCTTTTTAATCACATATCGACATCATTTAGTTTTTCTGACAATTCAGTTTAAGCATATACATGTTATCCATGCATGACATGTACTTTTTATTCCAGGGTTATGAATTCATATTGGCTAATTCTTGTGAGACGATACAACGAGACTCATCGGGATGAGGCACTCGCTATAGATTCGTTTGAAATGTCCCAAATCTGGAAAAATGAAAAGACCAAATTGAAGTATAGTGATATTGCTGGTTATCACAAATATTGACAATAACTTAATGCCATGCAGAAATTGTAATATTTTACAGAAACTTTAGAATGAATGTGGGTACTAAACCAGTTTTCTAGCTGGTCTCTTATGTTATTGTCAGGAATTGCACAGACGATGGAAATCAATACTTCATCATATCTCAGGGGTTCATCGCTGGGAGGAAAACGGCATGGAGTACAAATGCTACTATAAAGAGCTAACAAGAGACCAGCAAAGGATGAAGAAATGGTTGTCTGTGGACTCCCCTGCCTACAAAGCCCTTGTTGAAATACATTTACATTTAGTCATTTAGCAGACGCTTTTATCCAAAGCGACTTACAAGTGTGGTAGGTAATGCAAGCAATTAGGACAGCATAAGTACAACAAGAGCATAAGTTCAATCAAAAAGAAGAGGTTTCATATAGCCTAACACAGTATACAGAAACATTCATTCATACATTTTTTTTTTTTTTTTTTTTTTTTTTTAGAAGAAACGAGTAGAGAAGAAAAGAGTAGAGAAGAAACTTGAGTCAGAACAGAACAGTAAGATGTTGGCGGAAGAGATGGGTTTTCAGGCGTTTCTTAAAGATGGCTACAGAATCTGCAGATCTTGTAGCAGCAGACAGATCATTCCACATAGGTGGAACAGATCCGGAGAAGGTGCGCGAGAGAGATTTTTTACCTTTATGGGATGGCACCACAAGACGCCGTTCGTTTGCAGAGCGTAGGGATATGGCGGGTACATATGTCTGCAGTAGTGAGTGAAGATAAGGTGGTGCCAAACCAGTGGTGGTCTTGTAGGCCAGGAGCAGAGTCTTGAATTTGATGCGAGCGACTATAGGGAGCCAAAGTAGCTTAATGAGTAGAGGAGTAACGTGTGCTCTCTTCGGTTCATTAAAGATGACTCTTGCAGCAGCATTCTGGATCATCTGTAGAGGTTTGGTTGTGCAAGCTGGAAGTCCTCTCAGTAGTGCATTGCAGTAGTCCAGTTTGGACAGGACTAGAGCCTGTACTAGGACTTGCGTAGCATGCTCTGATAGGAAGGGTCTAATTTTCCTGATATTGTAGAGGATGAATCTACAGGACCGGGTGGTGCTGGCAACTTGATCTGTGAAGTTGAGCTGGTCATCGATCACCACTCCCAGGTTTCTTGCCTTTCTGGAAGGTGTGATGGTTGAAGAGCCCAGTTGAATGGAAAGGTTGTGATAAGTCTTTATATCAGCCGGGATTACAAGCAGTTCGGTTTTTGTGTGATGGATACACGTCTACTGAAAGACTTGGAGCAAATGACGTTCTTCAAACACACAGGTAGGTTCATAAAAAGTGCAGGTAGTGTAATGGCCAACTGAATTATCTTTTCAGTGTGAATTATCTGTGAAAGTGATTTATAATATAGAAGTATGGGAATGGTCCTTAGAATCGCTTAAACAGACAAAAACATTGGATTGACCTCTACTCCTAACACAAAGACAATCAGATCTTGCAAACAAATTTTCATAAAGGTTATTGTTTCGGATTTAACTTCACTGTTTTACCAGGACAACTCGAGGTCTTTCATAATGCCCTGCTGAAATACTGTCCAAACCGTCTACACTTTGAATATACAGCGATGCAGACACGCACAATGTTGGCACTTATGGACCACAATGAAAACCACACTACACAGAGAGAACAGGCAACAACAGCAGCTGGTAAGACCTCAAAATATTCCTAAACGCAAAGCTCTCCTATTGCCATACAGTTCCATACCTGACATGTTTGACATGTAAACCATAGAGATGTCAGCACATGATCAGTACATAATCTCTGGTTTAGACATACAGTATGACTGAACAAATATATGTTTTGTGACACTAAACAGAGCTGGTATAATAGGCCTGTAATATGTCATAAATATCATAAACATTACAGACTAACTCACAATACCTTACTGGGTGTATAATTTCAGGCCTTCTAAGACGCAATGTTGTCTTTCAAAAGCAGTCTAAGCAGTGGATTGCCAGACCCATCTATACAAAGACGACACAAACACACACAAATGGTCTCATGGAGGGAGTGATTGAAAGACGATCAGATCACACGGTCAAATTCAAAGACTTGACCCCATATCAGAATCCCTCATCTGGCAGCTAACATCGACTTACAGTCAAAACCCATCAAGGATGATGTCACAAGAGCCTACACATCAAGGTTCCAAGGTCCATAAGAGAAGCTGTGATTGTCATATGTAACTCAGAATGAACACAAAGACGCTAGCTCCTCATACACCTTGTATCTTTCTGAACACACCGGGACT
The DNA here is from genome assembly GCA_008369825.1 of Triplophysa tibetana. NCBI lineage: Eukaryota > Metazoa > Chordata > Actinopteri > Cypriniformes > Nemacheilidae > Triplophysa > Triplophysa tibetana. The sequence goes on from CM017897.1 coordinate 20,057,354, forward strand.
TTTCATCTTCTATATTATAGCTTTTTTATTTACTTTTTGGTTGTTTTATTGTACAGTTAAATAAATAATTGCATTCTCAATTTGTGATTCTCCTTGTGTTTATAAACATTATGTCAAGAACCTCAGGTTGAGACATGGCAATAGAACCCAATTGCAGGCAGACAGGAGGAACAGGAGTATTTATTGGACATATAACCACTAACAAAACAGGCAAAACAAAAACCCACGAGGGGGAAAACAGGACAGGATAAAATATAAACTTTAACAACAAACACTGACTTACTAGACTATAAAACAAACACTTGATACAAACACTAAACTAAATCTTACTAGACAACGGAGACAGGAACAAGGCAAGACGAGACGAGCGCATGAAGCAGACGAGGGCATGAAGCAGACGAGGGCATGAAGCAGACGAGAACAGCATACATGTACAAGACAAGAACAGCTTACAGGGAGCATAACAGCTACAATGCACGATCACAGGACAAAGAAACATGAGGACTCTTTATAGGGAAGGTAATTAACACAAACTAGGAAACAGGAGGGTAGGAACGATGACGCGACTCAGGGAGAGTATGGAAGGCCACAAGGTCAAAAACATCTCTCCCCACATGAAACAAAGGATTCTGTATGATTCCACCTCTAAACCAAGAAATACCTGACAAGGAGAGGTGAAACCATGACACATTAGCTATGGCAAAAAACTGTTTGATCTCATGTTGATAATGTTGTGCATATGGTCACAACAATACTGACCAAATCCAATATACATGTTGCCCTACTGTATTTGTATAAGTTGATCGATCGTGTAAAAGAGGCTTCAACACTTTTAAATGTACATGAATGCAAAGCTTTATTTAGACAAAATAAATATTTAAACCTAACATTTGTGAGAAATGAGTGTAAGGCAGTAATGTTCAGATGTATAGCAAGACACCTTCCAAAAGTAGTAACTTCTCCCTTCCCATCACTGACTGGTGAGTAGTCACTAGTATGGGAGAGACTGAAAGTCAGATGAGAAAATGTCCAAACAGACTGATAGTATAACTCTCACAAGCACAATAACCCAAATGTTTTACATTTACAGCTTTTGCAATATCTTATGTGAAATAATTATTACAATTTCCGGCACCATCTGCAGACATTCACACAGGGGTTTGCGGTAGCTGGAAACACTGATATTGGCTGTTCTCGCTATGAGACTCACGTGAGAATTGTCCTCTGTCAGGCGTCAACGTTCGTGTCAACATAAAAATCAAAAGGAAAATAGCAGAGAAACATTGTAACACAGTTCCACGTAGGAAGGAAGGAGGGGGAACCGGCAAACATTTAACAACTTTTATTAAAATAAACAAACCACAAAACGAAAGTAAAATAACAAAAAAAAAAATTCTAAATGACAGCATGAAACCAAGCAAAATGAAACGACACCTTTTAAAATAAGCAGTAATTGACTGTAGCCTAAAAAATAAACTGAACATTTGTTTGAGTATTCAAGTAAAAAATGTCATCTAAAATCTTGTAAATTACTCATCTTAACCATTTAATTTAATTTATGTTTCAATTATATCATTTATTTTTATTTACTATCTATATATGTGTGTGTGAGTAGCAATAATGTGTACACACACACACACTCACACAGATATATGAGGGTTGGGGGGGCTCCGATTGTCATATATGTACATGGGGGGGCCCAAGGAAGAAAGGTTCGGAACCACTGCAATATTGAATAGAATATAATCTTTATTTTTCATCAGAGTGCAAAAATGTGTTTGGACAGTAAGAAGTCATAAAACCTGAGCAAATGGATTGTAGGCCTACAGTACATTCACATTACCTACAGTATATTTATGGCATCTTCTGCTTGAAATCCTACATAAACTCTTGACTCTGATGGGTATCTCTGGTGAATAGCAGCAACCACGCACTATGGCAATGGTTTTCGGTCGCCTCTGCTCAAAGTCTCTCCCTTCAGGGCCCCTCCATAATTATGCAGTGTGACACCATTCTGTATTGACTGAGAAGATATTAGATCATGAATATTAGCTTGAAAATGCAAGCTGACAGTATGAAATCAAAATCTTTGAAGCATATATTGTAGTGATTGCAGGAATCACTTACTCTAGCGACAGCTGACCATCAGGTCCACTCTGCATGGGACGTTTTTTCCAGTTTATAAATTCTACCACTGCAGGATGCAGCTTTGCTGAGAACTCTTTGAATGTTGTGACACATGCAACTTCCTCTTCAGCTAGATTGTTTGGACGCTTGCCAAAACAAAACAAGCACTCGCTTTCAGTCGGCATGTCACACACTTGCACCTCCAGATTGAATCTGCTCTCCTCCTCCCTTCTGACACAGGAAGTTCAGACACACTTTCCTGTCTTTCAGTTTTACAAAACCTCATCTTCAGTGTATTAATAGATACGGTTCAGGATCTGCTTCAAAGAAAATATCTTCTGAAATCGTCTCTCACAAATGTCTCCATGGTTGCAAGGCTGCTTGTGCAAGCAGTTGGTCATGTTGAATATGACAATATAGTATCGCGAGAGCGATTGTAAAGCACACGGAGTGGTCTGGACTTGAATCGCACTCGTGTTACTTAACACATTCGATCTGTGCAGCGCTGCATTAAGTCCTTGTTTACACTTGTTCAGATGTGTTTTATTTGGGTCGGGGCTAAACTCAGCAGGAATGTGGATTTCTCGAGCCACATTAGAGTAACACTGCTATAACATTCTAAACATTAAGAGGTGGTTTTCCCGGACAAGGATTATCTGAAATCAGAACTAGGCCTCAGTTAAATTAGGATATTTAAGTCAATTTAAAAATGGATTTTATAAACAACTTTACAGGCCTGCATCATGAGATAAAACAATCACACTCATATATTAAAGTTATGTCAGTGCAAGTTTTTTTATTGAGACACCTCTAACATTTAAGTTAGTCTAGGACTAGGCTTAAGCTCTTTCCGGGAAACCGGCCCTAAATGAAGTATAACGATAACAATGAACACTTAAAAAAATCAGATCAAACCGGCTTATTACCGAGTATTCTGATCTTGGTATAACAGTGTACAAATAATAATGATTTTAAATTGTAAATGCAGCCTAATAAACCTGCCTAATGCAGCCTAATAAAGCATTAAAGTTTTTTTAATTCACCACTTGTCGTACAGGCTTTGTTTAAAAAAAACAAGATATCATTTAGTAATCGTTTGATGTAAAACCCCATCGCATCCTCACTTGAACAAACTGTTTTGTGTTTTTTTTTCTAATTAAAATAACCACACGCCTACCTTAAAAGTTCGACAATTATAATGTTTAACACTTGATTGATGCAGCAAGTGGCGAATTTAAACAACTAACATGCTTTTAACATTTAACGTTACTTACAGTTTAGCTCGTCTCACCTCAAACAGGACGTGTGCTAACACAACGATAAATTACAAGTTCACAATGCAAGAGTGTATAAAAACGTAAACAATATAACACATTCCAACTTCAACAATATTTTACATTTTCGTATAAAGAAAGAAATATGTAAATCAAAATATATTGCTGACCTCAGATGGTTACTCCTGTGACGGTTAGCCGTAAAGTGTGCATGCGCAGAACTCAGACTCCTCCCACCAAGATTCTAACTTAGGTTATGGTTCCGACCAGATGCGTTGAATTAACTGAGCACCGTGTCAAATTATTTACGACAACAGAAGTCATTTATAAGTAGGCACAGAATGTGTTCTAGTCCATAATAGTGTCATGACTCAGTCGATGTGAAAAGAGGAAATGGAAATTAGAGGAAGAGCAACAAATGTTCTCAGAAGAACTATAAGTAGAAGATGAGAAGAGACTCAGTGAGAGAAACACAACATGACTGAGAAGAGTGATATATGTCTGCTGGGACTGATCCTTCTCTCTTCACTATTCACAGGTAAACTACACAACACATTTATTTCATCAGATTTCATTTCATTACTCTCACTGACATTCTGACAAACATCTTCAGCTTTATCTCGTCACATTTATCATATAGTTATATATTAGAGTGTCTTATTCTCACATTCAGCAGTCTGATGTCAAGAGTCAATAGTCCCTTTAACACATACAGCATTCACTGGTAAATTGCAAGAAAATTGTAGTTAACAGATCATGTGTGAACAGGACCTTTACGTTAAATTGGTACTTCCAATTTTTCAGTAATAGAAGTAGTAACATTACCGGGAAATTCCGATAAGTGGGGATGTGTGAACGAAGAATGAAGATTACCTTTAAGAGGACATACAACGGATGACGCGCCGAGTGCTTTGGCCCAGTCATAACACTCTTACATTTATGCACTGAAGTTGTTCAAAACCGTGCCAAACACCTTCTCATGTATTTGCCAAACTGCTCACGTCACTCGTGCACTTTCGATGTATCTGTATGTATGAACATTTCTGTTTCTGCTAGCAGTTTCTTGTGTCTCTGTATTTGTCCTCATATAGTTCAGGTAAGTTTTAAAGTTTTCAATCTCCCTGATGTACCGCAAGGTTGGGATGTGTAGAGAAAGAAGTAAAACTAGATTGTAAAGTTTGAGGACAAACTTTGTGTTGGCTTGACCAAGCCTGTCCTGATGAGTTTGAAATATTTTGAAGGATCTTATTGTTAAACTTATTCTAACATGATGGAAAAAATTTTGTGACCCCAGTATGTAAAAACCGGGCTTAGTATGTTGTTAGCATGATTAGCATGTTCTCTAGCATAATTAGCATGCTGCTAGTATGACACTTCAAGCCATGATTCATACGAACTAACCCCCATGTTACTACGATGTTTTGATAAAGAGATATAGGTGTTGCAAAACGGTTGCTAGGCTAACCTGTTTGGTTGCTATGGGTGTGTCTTAGCATCTGCCATTTGATGATACTCTAAGCTATGAGTGAAACGAACCAACCCCTGTGTCTCTATGATGTGCTGATGCAGGGATATAGGTATTGCTAAACGGTTGCTAGGCTAACCTCTTTGGTTGCTATGGGCTTGGTTTAGCATCTGCCATTTGATGATACTCTGAGCTGTGAGGGAAACGAATCAACCCCTTTGTCTCTATGATGTTCTGATGTAGAGTCATAGGTCTTGTTAAATGGTTGCTAAGTTAACAGGCTTTGTTGCTATGGGCGTGGCTTCTTAGCTTAATGAAGTTTCCGGTATACTGATTGGTTGCCTTAGTCAAATGAGCCCACCCTTTGTCTCTACGACACTGTGCTGCAAAGATATCCATCTGGACTTTTTATAATGGGAGTCTATGGGAGCGGTTGCAATGTTGCTATAAATGGTTGCTATGGGCGTGGCTTCTTAACTTAATAAAGTTTCTGGGATCCTGATTGGTTGCCTGAGTAAAATAAGCCCACCCCCTTGTCTCTAAGCTGTTTTACTGCGAAAATATTCAACAAGGGACACTTATAACGCCTTATATGGTCATGTTTCCTCTTCCATTATAAGTATAGGGGGAATTTTGGAGGGCTCTTACACCCCAGGGGTGCAACTGACACCCCATTGTGATATTATTTCTTATAGAGCCTGCCAGACTCTTCAAATGTGTTAACTTGTAAGTTTGTACGACATCCTCGCTTTTAGCTATGAGCCATCAAAGTCTATGGGAAGTTAGGTGGTTTTGAGAGTCTGGTTTTCGAAAACAATAATAATAATAAAAAATAACCTTAGAACAAAGAACAGTTTGTTACCAGAGAAAGTAACTGACAGGAAGCAAAAGCTGTAATAGTTCTTTGAGTTTAATAAGGCTGCTTGTGCATCATCACAGTCATCAACATTCATGCAGTTTCAAGAGATAAAACACAAATGTTTTTCAGCTTCAGTCACAGAAACAGAAGCCGGTGGAGCAGTTCTCTCATCTCATGTTAGTTCACCCCCTTCATATTTGACATGATGTCTCACATGCGCAGATCTTTATTAACCTAAATACATTAAATACATGTACACCGTCCTCCCCGCACGAGAGCTGCACAGCACAGTGTTGGGTTAAGAGCAAGTGAATGACCGAAACATCAACAACACATTTGTTCAGAGCAAAATCACCAGTGTTGATAAATGATCAAGTTTACTCTCACAGTGTATATATAAGATTTTATTGTTCAGATATAAAATCACACCACCACCATATATTCAAACATAACTCGTGTTGAACATCAACTTGATGGCATCATATTAGTGGCTGTGTAAACGCTGTCTTACCGTTAAATCAACAGAATGACTTTACCAGTAATTTACCAGCATTTCTGTGTGAAAAGGGAAAGAGGAACTAGATCACATGATTTACTGTCAAATCTTCTGATTTATGTGATGTAAAAATAATAAAACTCTATCTGTCATTAAGAGATACATATTGAACTGTTTGAATATATTGTGATATATTAATATGAATGATGTCATCTGCTGTTTCAGGTGTGAATGAAGCAGAAGTGACTGATGTGATCATCAGTTCTGGTGAAAGTGTGTCTCTGTCCTGTAATGATTCTCTTCATCAATGCTCCTCAACTACATGGATTTACAGTAAACATATATCATCACCTGAAGTAGAAGTGTTTGATAGAGGAATAAAGAAGAAAGACACAGAGAGATCTGAGAGACTGAGTCTGACATCTGACTGCTCTCTCAACATCTATAAAACAACACAACATACTGGTGGACTTTACACATGCACAGAATATTTGAATGAATATCAACATGAACCTTATTCACATGTGTATCTACATGTTCTTCATGGTCAGTGTTTCTCTTCATTTATATGAACACATGTTTAACTTCAGATCACAGTTCTCTTTATCTCTTGTGTTTACACTGAAACTCATGAGTACTGAGAGTGTGTTGTGTGATTTGTGTTTCAGTGTCTTCATCATCATCATCATCACAGACTGAGATAAGAGCAAACACATCTGTCACTCTCTCCTGTCAGCTGTTTACATATTACTGTTATCATTTGATAAGTGATGATGGATTTCAGCTGGTGTGGATGAATCAGACTGATGTTGATCTACACACAGACTCCAGATATCAGATTAGATCAGATAAACTCTGTCTCATCTCTCTGACTACAACACTCGTGAATGAAGATGACAACACAGAGTTGAGATGTGTACTCAAACACAAGAATGACATCAAGACCTCAGTCACATATACTGTCAGATTTACAGGTAAGACATCACTCTGACAGGAGTGTCCTGAACTCAAAGTGACTTCAGTCACTAAACTCTGTACTGATGATGAAGAAATGACATAAACATGAAATATGATTGTGATGTTCTACAGTATGATGTCTCTGAACATTCATCATCTTCTACAGATTCAAACAAGATTCTAGTGACCACAACAAACCCTGAGAGATTCTCAACTCTTAGCACACCAGAAACTACACAACATCAACAACAAGGTACATCATCACCGTCTGTGTGTGTGTGTGTTTCCACATTATGACTCATCTTAACTAAACTATGTTTTTTACAGCATCATCTACAACATCAATAATAATAAGAGGTATGAAGTGTTGATTGTGATCCATGTGTCCTGTTACATAAGTACATGAGTGAAACTCTCACTGAACTCATCTTGTGTTTGTTTCTCATGTGTAGTGTTAGAGAGTTTGATGGATTTAATGGTGTTCTTGTGTCTTCTAGTGATTCTAGTGATTGTTGAGGTGTCAGTGTTTGCTGCTCCTACTGTCATTCTTCTTCAGATCATCTGTGCAGGAAGAGCGCGTGAGTTTTCATCATCATGATCATCATCATCATTCACATTCACCTGAAACAATCCAGAAAACAAACAGCAGAACTTCATCACTTTTATTGACTTTTATCTTCTCAGAAAACAGAAGAAGGACTCAGAACGCTCATCCAGAAGACACAGTGATGTCAGTTTTGGAATAAAATCCTCTTTATGATTAAATTACAGCAAGCTTTATTTGATCAGATTTTATACATATGTGTGTAATGCTTTTAAACAATACTTATTGTCACGCTTGTATTAAACCGATAGTTCACCCCAAAATGAAACATCTGTCATCATTTACTCACCTTCAAATTGTCCTAAACCTGTTTATTTTTCCTTTTTCCTGTGGATCACAAAAGACGATAATTTGAAGAAAAAGGAAACAGTTCTGAGTCACCATTGACTATAGTAGTATTTGTTTGGTTACACACATTCTTCTAAATTCTTTCATTGTGTTCAGCAGAACAAAAGTATTTTACACAGATTTGAAACATCTTGAGGGTAATAAAGGATCTGTTCGTGTACTATTACTTTAAATATGCTAACAGACAGACTCTGATGGTTTGTGTAACTGTGTTTGTTTTATTGTATTTGTGTAACGTAACTGAATTGTGTGTTGACTTATGTGTGTTAATTCCAGCTTAAACTTGTTTTGATTTTGCATAATTGCTGAATAAAAAGTCTGATATTGATATCTGTCATGGACTCAGACGCTCTGTTAGCCACACCACCAGCACCAGACTTCAGTTGGCCACACTATTGATCACATGCACCTGTTCCTCATTCACTCATTACCTGAGATACATATACTTTAGTTGTGTCCCAATTTGAAGGCTGCGACCTTCTAAGGTCTCGTTTTTAAGTACGCAGCCCTGAAGTCCAGGAAGCAAACGGAAATGAGAAGGTCTGGCCTTAACGGCTGTGACCTTTGACGCTTAAATATCATTCAATCATTCAAGAAACACAAAACATTCCTATTTTGAGTTGACTTGATGCATGAAGGTGTGATTTGCATAATACAATTCACTTTCACTGACTTCACATCCTTGGAATGTACCACTGAAAGAGGCAAATATGCCATAGAAGGCTCAGTAAGCATCATGCCAGAAAATGTATGAAATGTCAGCATGTTGCACATTTTAATGCAGGAAATATCAACAAACTTGTCTGTCAAATTTGAGACCTCTAGCTGCTTGTGTGTTGCTATGAGGCGGACAATTTTAATTTCTAGGGGTCGCTACAGAATCTGTGAATGTGTAAACAGTAATTTGACTTTGCTCCCATATTTTGTGTGATACATAGTTATCATATGCCAAATTTGACCTGTTTATTATTTATGCAAGCTGGAAATGTTAACCCTAGACCTAAATGTTCACAATTTTTATATGTCAGAAAGGCCTTGGTAGAATTACACCACTTATTGTTAACAAATATCAACATGTAACACATGTATTGGTTTGGGGGGTAAAGCAAAGTGCTATGACAAATTTGAGACCTCTTGCTGCCTCTGTGTTGCCTGCAGACAGAGCCAAAGATCAGAAAAATATGATTTCTAGGGGTTGCTACAGATTCTGTGAATGTGTCAGCTCTAATTTGACTACACACATTTATTTTGTGTAAAATATAGATGTAACATGCCAAATGTTACCTGTTTATGATGTATGCAAGTTGGTAATGCTAACCCTTGGACTAAATGTTCACAATTTCTTTGTCAGAAAGGGCTTGGTAGAGCTACACTCATTATTGTAAATATATATCAACATGTGACACATATATTGGCATGGGGGATAAAACAAACTGCTTATTTAGACCTTTAAGCTGGTAGTGTGTTGCCAACACAGAAAGATCACTGATGTTACTTTAAGATCAAAGATGTTTTATTATCCTTCCATAAAACAGTGAATTAAGTTAATGCAGAAATTAAACAAATTCAGAAAGAATGACAACAATAACACCATGGAATATTTAAACTGTATGAAAATAGAAAGCTATCAGAATCCAGTTACAGTTTCCATGATTGTCATAAATGATGTTAATCACTTAGTGGGTTACAGAGGATTCAGTCCTAGTTCATAAAAATAGATATTAGAATTAACACAAATAAGGACCAAGTGTGATATAAAAGAAATACATATAAATTAAATATAAAAACTAAATTATTTTATCATTAAATCTGATTACAATCTGGTTATAACAATAATGATAAATGCTCAATGTAGCACAGCATTCAGATTGCTTATGGAACCTTCAGTTCATGCTACAGCAGAATTGTCATCAGTTATTTCAGTGCAGCACACATCCTCTCTTACTGCTAGTTTCCTGAGACCTTCGACCTCCATGATGTGTTACACAGCTCCAGGACCAATGTTCACTGGCAGACAGTTCTGGAGAAGCTGGTTGGGTCTAGGCTTGGTAGACTATGGTCTTCCTCTTTATTGTCTTTTTCCACTGTTTGCAACTACAAAACAAAATAGACACAAGTGAACATGAGCACACACACCACATGAAAGGCTAGGGTGCATTGCTCTTACCATTGCCAGTCTGGGGTGTGTCCCTCCCCGCAACTCTGCCAAGCTGGGGTGCGTTGCTTGCTGCTGTGCTGCCAGACTGGGAAACGTCTCTTGCCTCTATGCTGCAAAGCTGGTGTGCACGGCTCACTGCTGCATGTTGCTCTACATGACTCGCTGCCAGGCTTGAGTGCATCAATTTCCTGAGCAGGCAGACTCTTCTCCTCATGACATTCACAATGGAAAACTGTTCCAGTTCAGTACGAGCGCAGCAGTGTAGTTCTCCAGTGGGTCCAAGACCCAAAAGAGTAGAATACACATGAGGCTGAAGTTTTATCTAAGAGCATTAAGTATGATAATAAAACAAAGTTGAAGAGATGCAGTACCTATAAGCCAGGTGTTATACAAAGTACAGTCTCTGTATGTGTTAAAGAGAACGTTCATTTCAGATCAATATCTCTCTGAATTTAACTAATATAGATTAGCAGGATAGCAGCGATGGATACTTTTGAAAGAATCCTCTCTAACTTTGTTGACAGGCAGGAATTTACTGGCCAGAGTCCATGTCCTGGTCCAACAGATGTCTTGGGCATATTTGTTGCAGCTGTAATTACTCATGGGGTCTTGTCCAAGCGTGCATATTCCTTCCCCTCTGACACCCATAGGGACTCTATTTATTGATATGTGAATGTAATGTTGCCACAGAGTTTGAAAACAGAGAGAATAGAACATTTTTCAAGGACTAATTAACATTGTTTGATTAGAATCAAAATCAGAAATAGAATATCTTTACTTTTCAATGCACATCTTTCATATTGAAAAAAATAATGAATTATGAGTATTTTCACTTACTGCAACTTGGGCAGAAGAAACATCTCGTGCCGGATTCCGGTTTTTCCAGACCCCCTGCCCCCACTCATTATCCAGGCGGTCTTTGAAGGCCTCCGTCTTTTTACTCTTGCTGAGACTTGCATAGCAGGCGCTGCAGCACTTCCTGATGGCCTCGACTTGGCAACCAGGGTAACGACTGAATTTTCGCATCGTCATTTTGAAATGTACAATACACACACACAAGATTATTGTGATATTTAAATAGGTAGCATGTTTTGAAGGCAAACTGGTTGTCAAACAAATAAAACCACAACACACACATACAGAAATACCCTACGGGCACATTCAATTTCAAAATTTAATTCATTTAGACCAACCATACTGTGAATGGACTCTCCGTTGCCTTACTATTAGGCTTGGACTCTGCTGCAAAAAGTTCTTTATTACCGTCAAAAATACACAGGTCTATGTCCACAGTTTCAGTCAATGAATAGATGTAAGGCCGTCTGACACAAACAAAGCCATTCTTGAATGAAACACTCCCTGGAGTATTAAAGGTACTGGGATGGTTTGATAGTCTCAAGTTGTCTACTGGTGATCTTAAAATGGGATAGGTGATGTCAGTCAGGGAAAATTCACAGTATGAAAAAAAAGTACTTAATAGATTACCAATGATGTATTTCATCAGCAGGTAGGCTATGTTTTAAGTGATCTACTTCAATGTCTTGAGTGATTTTAAATACCCTTAAATAGCCGCGCACTACCGTGTATTCTATATCATCCTAACAAACACAGCATTGAATCTCCTTGCAGAGAGTTTTGTTAAATGACACCTATTCACCTTTTGACTGATGTATTGAACAGTGATGTAGTGTTGAATAAAATAGTCTAAGAGTTTTCCTGCACTTGGTGAAAACACTATAGACTGCAAGCTAGAGACCTTAAAATCCCCACAACCTGTCACAGCCCCATGAATGGATTTACATTGAAAATCAATGTGTTTCAAAAACATTCAGTGCAATGGAAATGTATATCAGGAATTGTCCTTGAATTAGACCAGAGGAAAGCTTTCTGAAAATGTATAGTTTAGATGGATTGGAAGTTAGCTTACCCTATTCCCAAAATGTATATGCTAATCTAACGTTACTGTCTAGCATACAGCACATTTCATTCATCATGATACTTCTCTATCCCTTGTAACTAGAGCAATGCACCAAAAACTTTTGACATATTTTTGTATAATTTTTGATAGGTCAGTGGTGTACATCATTTCAAGTTTGCATGCAATACTTACTTCCTTGCAGTTTAGTAGAGCAGCGGGAAGCGGGAATGCTTGGGATCGATGCGAATACGTTCAACTGCCCGATACATTCTGCGCATGTGCGAAACATTAAAAATCTATCATTTAACATGATAATAGCGACCTTGTGTGCCAAGATACTTCCAAACAAACGTGATTAAAAGATGTGATGATGTCTATGTTATGATTATACCTAAAAAAAAAATGCTTCGGATTCTTGTAAAGCTTGCTAATTAATTCAGAAATAATTGGCTAAAGCAAATAGTTACATGTCCAGCCTACAGTCAGACCAAACATTCGATGTTTTAATATCAACTGTCATTAAATACACGGACTAGGCCTACTTACAAACTTGCGAAGAAACGAATCGAACCCCTGCGACAATATCTGACTTTGAGGGATTTAACATTAAGCTAAACTCAATCTAACCTGGGCATTGGTCAGTTTTCTGCATGAGTTGCATAAAAATGTTCAGTTTTCTGTAGCCTTAAACCTGTTGTATGTTTCAACGCAATAAAATACCCACATCCAGCCAAGATATTTGTCATTATGATGATGGTTGTAGTGATGGGTAAATGTTGTTCAAATTTCAGAAACAATCTATCCACCTCATGATAGTGTTTATCCACCTCATGATGGAGTTTATGCAACAAAAATGCAACTTGACGTGCTAACATGGATGCAGATATGAAGCCGCCGGGTTTGCTTCAGGGAAAATTTATTTTTAGATGCATCCCAATGGAATGCGCAGGTGAGATGAACGGGGAGAGCAGGCAGTGGGCCAAACCAGAGGCAGGGGACGGGGAACTCAACAGTTTCTAAACTTAAAACGCATTTTTTGCCTTTGTATTTTCTTCTAATTACACAGTTAGTTTAGACAATGGAGAAGAGAATGCGAGTTTAATCGATTTGGGGGGGGTGACAACCCTTGGATGGAGGGTGACGTGTCCCCTCCGTCCCCCCGGGATTTACGCCCATGCACTGACTTTTTTTACATTGCGGCTGGATTTGCGGCCATTTGAAAACAACCCAGAAAAAGATCCCTTTTGAAGAAGAAAATGGGGCAGGCTCAAGCCCCCAAAGCCCTCTGCACGTGCCTGAAAACATTTAATACTAAATTCACCATAAAGGTGGTCTGAACTTTATTGACTCTTTTTATTGGCTCTTTAAACAATGACTTTAAAATAAATGGGCAAAGACATTATCTGGAATTTAATACCTCGGTTTATTTTTCTCATTTGGGTGGCTTAGAATTTCTTTTAATGTGTGCTTATAAAATAGGAAAACTTCCAATCAAACTTTCTTAATTTTACCAACAAGTACTTGATATTTGGAGTCTTATTTATAAACACAACTTTTCTCAACAACGTTTTTTTAATCTGGAATAATGCCAGTTTTTTAGTATAAAATGTTATTTTTATGATTTAATTGTTATTTAATTGTCTTTTGGAACAATTTCTTTAATAATGTAAATTGGACTCAAATTTGGTCATTAGCTCAAAAGTCCCTCCAGCAAATAAAGTTAAGGAAATATCCACTGAAACAGTCTCTCATTTGTTTTGGTCCTGCTAACATAACTAACATTTTTGGAATAATGTGGCTTTCATTGTTGATAATATAAAAAAATGTTGTCCTTATATTAGAACATGTGATCTAAGGTTATTACAGTACATCAAGGATAAATTTTTAAAGGGTGTTTGTTTTATTATACATTTTATTTTGATGTGAATGTCACATTCATGAATGCAGGTTCACAAAGAGCAAACATATTTTTGTAGTGCTTTATTTTATTTTTTTAATGAATATAGATGTGATGAAAAATCTAAAAAAATCAAAAATAGTAAAGCAATATAAAAACTGTCGCTCTATGTCCCTCCTTTAACATTTTCACACAAAAATTCCCTTTATATGTTTTTCGATTCAAAATGCATGGTAACATTCTATGGAAATGTAAACCATGTGTAGTATACATTTGTGTGTGATGTTTAAGTACTCTCTTTAGTTTTTTTTTCGTGTTGATGCATGTGGAATTTTCTTTGTTATACAATGGGATGTGACATTGTACATGCAGTTTCCTGACAACAAAGCATTTAAAACACAATCAAAATATTAATATGACAATGTTGTTTGTTTATGTATTCACAAAGAGAGAAATTGTCCATGTTTTTGGAAAGAGCTTGAAACTTTGATCTAAAATGGAACAGAATAAAACATTTCCCCATTCCCAACACCCAAGAAAATTAAAATCAAACAAAACATGTGTGATCACTGATAATCCAATAATCAGTCAAATTAAATCATATTTGATTTCTCAATCGTTTCAGCTATCAAAGTTTAAACTCTTTAGCACGAACCTTTACATCAGTGTAAGTAAGACCTTTGTATTTGCCCTCAGTTTTATATTGTAACTCACTTTGATTACGGCACTTTATTTTCACTGTGCCAGTGTATGGCAGGTCAAAACGGCATCTGCCAATGTCGATATCAACAACAACCTTCTTCCCGGGTGGAATTTCTATTTCAGATGACACAGTTTCTGTTCTCTCCTCCGTATACTCCTGTCCATAACTGCTTTCTACCCCAATGGTGAAGCTGAATCCTGTTGAAACTTCAGCAATATCCGGAATACCAGCCTTTACTTCCATCGAAATTGTAGACGAAAAGCTTATTTTTTGAGACCATGAGGATGTTTTGGATATTTGTTTTGAGCTTTCAATTTTTTGCTTTTGACTGATGGAGGACTCATTTGTGTAAGTAACAGATTTGATTTCTTCCACTGCCACCTGTGGTATCATTTGGTTAATAGTGGGATAATTGACATCAGTAAGCACTACCGATTCAACTTCATTGAGAAACACAAATCCCATAATGTCAATGTCTGCACCAGCTCTTCCTTGAACACCCAGACAATATCCAGAGCCAACATCCATAGGATATTCTGCTTTTAATCCCCAGCTTGTCATTTTCACAAAGAACTCCTTTTGCAGGGTGGTCTTGAAACGAATGGCCCCAAGACGTTCCGGCTCCATTTCCCCACAGGGACAGTGAGGTGAAACTCTCACCTGGCTGGAATTTGTACTCTTAATAAGATCCAGCTGGTTCTCCAAAGGTTTGGGTTCTCGCATCAGAAAGCCAGACTTTGACAGCTTTCACTTGCATATCACCATATCACCCCCACCCAAACCCTGATCTTTTCTAAACTGGCACCATTTGTCTCACCGGTAAATGAAAAGGGATGACCTCTTTGGCCACCAATTAAACACACAGTTGTTGGGAAGGACATTGTTGAAGTAATACGATCTGAAAAATGAATCACAGATTAATATTAGAGGGTAAATGAACCACATCACCGATGTCTCTATGTGTCTGTAATATAATAATACATTTAAAATACATAGATTTTTTATTCCACATTTTCTACTGCTAAACTAATGTTCAAAAGTTTGTGGTCTTTTACACATTTCCCCACATTTGAGAATAGTACAACACTCTCATTCAAACTGTATTATTTTCAGCACCTTTACAGTAGCCTAGCACAAGCCTAGACAAGCCTAGCATTTGATCAAATTTACTCTTGGCATTTTTTCAGCCAGCTTCTTGACCAATTCTAGGCTCGTATGTGCTTCTTTTATTCAACATTCAGTCCAAGACATGCATTTTAAAAACAGTTTTAAAATTAGTAAAATTCTAATTCAAATTTACTGGTTGGCACATGATATTTTTGAGCACAACCCTTCAGATTAAAATGTTCACCATTTAAATCAAGTGACCTGAATAAAATAAAATTGAAATGAAATGAAGTGCCTACGGAAATACTTACATGGTCAACTGCAGTTTCTTCAACGCCAGCTTTTGTGGAAGAAGTCAGAAGGTATAAATGTTTGAAAAGATTCAGTTTAAATAGTGCCCTAAAGGGGGTTTGCTTCTCAAAAGAGAGACACTCCCATTCCTGAGTAACAGATTATTATCTAATGAGAAGGATGAGACATTTCACTGACCTGAAACTTGAACCCTGAACTAACCCTTTAGAGCCTGAACAGAAAATATGTTGTTTTGATCCTTTTTGACTTTCATATTTGAACACAATGTCCTATCATCATGTGCAAGGTATCGTGTTTGCTTTGAAATGCCTTGGAAATGCCTCGCCAATTTTATTTCTTATCAAAATTCCTTTTGTTTTGTAAGCTCTCATCAATTCGTTCTGTTTTTTCACACCTGATGAATCCCCAGATGTCAGCGCTGCTCTGGGTTTAAAAGTAAAAGTACTAAATGCCGCCATAAATAATACACAAAGTGGTATAAAATCACACCCAGCAGCCGGATCCTCTTCGTTCTGTTCAAGAACGTGACAAAATGACACATAGACGAAAGACACCAAATAAGGATTTAGGAAAAGACGGCCCTACAGGGAAAATTACAAACCATTATAACAAGATTCACTGTAAAAAATGCCCGTGAAGTTTACGGTAAAATTCTGTTGATTTCACACAAAAAACCTGTTATCAGAAAAAAATATGTCCGTAAAAAATATGGAAAAACACTGTAAAATTGTCTGTAAAATTAACAGCGAAAAATTCATTGTTTTTACGGAAAAACCCTGTTAAAGTGCTTGTGAAATTAACAGTGAAATTCTGTAGTTTTCACAGAGAAAACTGTTGTCAAAAAACGTCCGAAAAATACGGAAAACCCTGTCAAATTCTCTGGGAAATGAACAGTGAAATTCCATAGTTTTCACAACTTTTGGAGTTTTTAACTCCACAAACACTATTATCACCTTCACTTACAGACACTACTGTCACTTTATTTCTCTTGCATGTCTACAAAAGTTCTAATTAAGAATTAACACAAGTTTACATGTTAATGGTTTAGTTGAGTCACCATTATGGTGATGAGTGTTTGCTTTAGTTGGGATCTTCACCCTTTACTTCTTATGTGAAGAAGTCTTTCCCCAGTTTTGATATCTATGTGTTGAAACATAGACCGAAACAGTTGGGTAAAAGCTCAGACAAAGCAAACGATTAACTTCTTTAGGTTGGAGAGTAAATAAATGGTTGCGAGTTTAGGTTTTGCTATAAAGTTATTTGTTGTCCTCATTTATGATAATGTATGAAATTAAATAATATACTGAAAGTCTTTGACAGCACATGTGACACATAATAAATGTTCTAGCAGACATCAAGAATATAACAGTTTGTCTCAACAATGGTGACAACAGAAAAAACCTCTAAAGAGAAACGCAATGCATTGTGGGTATCATCAAAGGACAAAACTCATCAATGACTCCCAGCATGCATTGCGGCTGTTAGATTTTCAATTGTTAGTCACCACTGTTGAGATTCATGCTCTGATTCTTGATGTGTGAGTCAAAGACCAAATGTAAATCTTTTGATAGTTCAAAAAATCAACTTTTATATTGATTGTTTCTGGAAATGTGAATTTTAAATGTAAATTAATTTAGACGTTTGTAAAAAAAAAAAAGTAATTAAACAACATCGTAGAATTAGCTTTTGAAAAAATCTTATCACATTTTCACTTGATGTCATTTCCTACAAAACTATGTTTTATATAAAACAATGTCATAGCAGCCCAAAGAAAACTGTAAATTTATATATGACGGCTGAAAGACGCCAACTAAAGCAAACAGTGATCACAATAACGGTGACTTTAAACAACAATAGAGCATCAAGTCATGGATGTTATGCTGCAGTCCCTGTGAAGCAGAAGTGATGATCGTCTTCAGTATTCTGACATATTTCCAAGATGAATAGTGGGTGTGGCTCATGTTTTGCACTGTGAATTGATTGGATGAATAAAAACAGGATGTTCCTGTAATTTTACGGTAGCTTGCTGGCAACCACAGCTGCCGGTATTTTTCCGTAAAAACTATGGAATTTGTATTTTCTCTCTTTTTTTCTGATATTTGATGTTTTGTGGGTCACCACTATGCTGAAGAGTGGAGTCTGTGTTTAAGTCAAGGTCAGGCAATGAGATGCAGATGTCATGCTGCATGTTGCTTTTTTTAAAAGTGACTTTGATGTTTTAATAACAAATTACAAAGAAGAAAATTAAGTAAATGTAATGTTTTCACTTTTGTGCATTTGGACCAAGTTTCAATTTTATATTAAGAAATTCTGTTGATGTAAAAGACTCAAATGTATTAAGTTCATACACAGCTTGAAGTTTGTACCCTGAGTTTTAAACTGCAAAGCTATTTACGTTCTTTTCCTGTATTTTTTACGGAATTTTCCTGGTAACCACAGCTGCCGGTATTTTTCCGTAAAATTTACGGAACATTTTTTACAGTGTTTCCTTGGTGAAACCAGCAAGGGTAGTGACACAGTTTTAAACACTGTTCTTTCATGTTTCTTTCTTGCTTAATAATTGGTTTTAGTTCATTTTTACTCAGAAGAACTTACGGTATGCCCCTTTAGCGAATATAAATTGAGAAATGACATACTGTAATAGGCAGAGCAAATTTATGGTTTATGGCATTTGTAGCAAAATTTCCATCCGTCACCACTGATTGTTTGTTTGCTTTCAAAACCTTGTCATGACACGTTGTACACTGTAAAGAATAAAAGTATTTTTATGAGGAAACAATGTAGAATTTAACAGTTGCATCTCATTTTGATCAGAACTGTGAAATTCTATGAAATTGCAAACATTGACACCTAATGTACATTTCGCCTATTCTTCAAATGATTAAATGTGTTACTGGAAAAAATATCCACAGCCATGATCATATTTGTAAAAATGATTTAAAAAACACAACTTGAAAGTAAATATAGTTTAAATATATGTTTCCCAGTTGAATTTAGCAGCGGCTTTATGCACTAGTTGCGTTATATATTCTTTTTACACCATGTAAAATTCAAAGTTCTTTATAATATATGTAAATATTAATTAGATGCTATCTATACACTGTAAAAATTAAATGTATTTTTACATGGAAAATGCAGAATAACGTAACAGTATTTTCACAATTTTTTATTTAAATAGTTAAATTCCATAAAACACCACACAATCTACACCAATTTTACAATTTTCTATGTCACTGAAAAAAATATGTTTTCTTTATAACAAAAGTAATTATCATTAAATCTGAAAATGCACTTCTGTCCTCTAGTGGTGATCTCTCTATGATGAAGTGAGTTTGACGGCTTAAGCAGAACATTATGTTTTATTCATCCAATCAATCACAGTAGAAAACATGAACCACACCCACTATTCTTCCTCATTCAATATTTAGTTTCATTGTGAACAGAAACTGAAGTCAATCACCACTTCTGCTTCACAGTTACTTTCACAAATCAACATTCTGCAGAAGATGAATGACTTGATGTTTCATTGTTATTTAAAGTCGACATTAATGTGATCAGTGTTTACTTAAGTTGGGCTATTCGCCCTTGATTTAATATTCTGGGCTTTCTCTTTGACTGGAAAATGAAGAACACTAAAGAAAAAGTGGCAGATGTGTTTGTCTGGTTGATGATGAAGTGAATCGTCATATAGATGAGTGTTGGTTTTATGTGATTCATATTTTTGTTATATCAGTTGAATGAGCTTTGCCTCAAAGCACAGATTTCTTGCAATAACATTCAAAATAAGCAGAAACCCTGTTACATCTTGTCACTTGATAACTGTGCATGTAGTAAAGCACTCTTTTGGCACATGGGGGGTATCCTACTGGGCTATACAGTACTAGCACAAACTAGATTCTAAGGTAGAAGCTGGTGGCTAGCCATTAGCGCATAGCATGTTAGCTTCATAGCAGCTAATGTTAGTTATATTTACATTTAGTCATTTAGCTTTTATCCAAAGCGACTTGCAAGTTGCAAAGAACCAATGACCCCAAAGTGTTATAAACACGCAACATTCTGATAGCTACATCACACATTTACAGTCACCCAAAACACAACGCATGGACGTGAATATGTGTTTAGTAACCAACACAAATCATTTTCTGTAGTTATATTTTCAGAAACACACTCGGGACCAGGCGTTGTGCTCTGTGTAATTGATTCAATCAATAACTTACAGTCAACTCGCTATGGGAAGTTATGGAGGTTGTTTGTGATGCTAGGACACAAAACAATCAAACCCAATTTGTTGCTAGATCTTGAGGAATGATATCCTTTCCTCCAATCAGGGGTTGATGTCCATGAACTGAACCCCTCTTCTTATCCCACTTCTCTCCTCCCCTTCATCTCTTCAGGCCTTGATCATTGGAAAAGTGCTTACTCATTCTATATTGTGTTTATAATGTATAAACATTAATGTATAAACATTTGTCATGTTATGAAGATTTGAACATCTTGTTTGTTATTGTTTTAAAGGTCTTGGTGCGATGGGTAAAAGGGTCTAGTTCCTTCAAATCAAATGGCATCCCATTTGATGATCTCGTCAGCCACGAGTTAAACTAAATTTCACAATGACCTTTGAATTCATGATTCTTTGTTACATTTGGGTATATAAGGTTCCCACATATTATGTGAAATGTATTCCAATGAATATTATAAACAAATCATATTTTGTGAAATTTATTTCAATGATTATTAATCACAAACCATATTATGTAAAAATGTATTTCAATGATTATTGTACACGAATTTGGTCTAATCTTACTTGAGTTTAAGTGCTCACCAAGCTAACATAATGTTCAGAACTTCGTGCTGCCTTTTGCTGATAATATTAATGTACTTCTAAGAAAATCTAAGAAGAAGGAACTAACTCATGTGAATAATATCAATATAGGTCTCGTATGTTTCCATGACATAGCTTTCAATGACATATTTACTTCCTCTTTAATGAATATAAAAGCTGGAACTATATTCAATGAACTTTGAACTCAGATTGAACTGTACTTCTGTGTCTGTGTCATTCTTGGTTCCCAGGGCTGCAACTTTGTGTGTTCCATCGGCTAGACTCTTCAACCTTATACCTAGACAAAAAGTAATATTCTTAAAGGTTTTAATTTTATAGTATGTTGATAATCTTTGCTTATTAAGTTAGAATTGTCTTTGTATGCAGATTCTATGATTTTAATTAATGTTGTACCTGCCTGGTATAATAAAATTGTTATTGTTGATATTATCTAAATTCTTCAAAGTCTGTTATTACCAGAAGATTGACAGGAGCCTGTTTTGTTACCGCAACTTTGATGTGTCAGGATAGGATGGACTAGTTAATACTAGACTTTATTTTATAAATGGGGCATTAATAAAGCTCACGTGTTACGGATGTCCACCTATCATCTGACTTTGCAAGTTGCATGATCGTGACTAAAATAACTATTGTTATGTTTCTGAGCAAGCATATCGCGGCCAAACTTAATGATATTAGTTTACCCAGCAACCTCTGACTAGATCAGAACTGACCGTTTTGTGTCCGTGAGATCCATGAGTCCGGCCGGCGTGAGACTCTGAGCGAATGCAGGTCCCAATCGAAAGAATAACTATAAATAATAAATATTAAAGTATGGAGATTTATAGATAAGTTAACTTTGATCAACAGATACATTTGATATGTCATACAAGTTATTTTATATTATATTAAAATTGGAGTCAGATCGGTCTTAACCACAGAGTCATATAAATTGAACTAAATTGTAACAGTTCTTGAATAACTTCATGTAGAAATCGCTGAGGAGAAGCAGAACACGAGATCCCTTAAACCACAACATTGGATTCAACCGTTGGTCCAGTGGGTGGTCTTTTACAGTAATGTGTATTTGTAAATATTTATGTTTTATTAATGTGTGTTCTGAGTCTGTTTAAATTATTACTATGGCACACTGAGTTTTAAAACAGTGCACTGTCGGCCTCTGCCATGAGGGGGCATCTAGGGGTTGTCATTGTGACGTGCCTGTGTTTACCTCAAACGCTGTCAGCCGCATCTGAGGAAAGACTTAAAGTACATTACAAAGAGTTTACATTAGAAGTAATGATTGATGATTAATGATGAACACCTGCTGTTATCAAACACAATGAATGAAGAAAACATGAAAAAGATC
This sequence comes from Triplophysa tibetana, assembly GCA_008369825.1. Lineage (NCBI taxonomy): Eukaryota > Metazoa > Chordata > Actinopteri > Cypriniformes > Nemacheilidae > Triplophysa > Triplophysa tibetana. Next base: position 20,079,770 of record CM017897.1, read on the forward strand.
AGTAGATCTTGAGGTCACCATTATGTGGAGCAGTGATTCCTTACTATTTAAAGGGCTATAATCAACAATAATTATTTTTATTTTAATCTTTAAGTCTTCAATTATGAATTCGTGATTTCTATATTTTTAACATCCTAAATCATTTAAATCCTGCATGTATTTCAGTCATATATTTCAGTGTTTGTCGAATTCCAACAAAAGCAAACCTTAAGAAAGACTGAGAGCATGATAATAATTGAATTAAAAAAATCTGTTTTCTTACATTTAGTAAAACATTAGTTTTGTGTTGCTTAAAACTAAATATGAAGTCGTTTTTTTCTCCAGTTTATTTTCTCCACTTCAAAAATTAAACATCTTTATATGGAATTATAGAGAAAAGTTGTCCGAATTTTACAGAAATAAACAAAGATTATCATTAACCAAAACACATTCTTATCAGATTTTTTTTGAAAATGGTCTCTAAATGTTATTGCGTCTATGTACTGTGTGAATGCCCACACATGATATCTGCAAGCCCACCCTTTTACCCCTGGCAGGAAGCGGGCATGTGTCCTTATTTCAACAAATAGGCCCAGTTAGTAATTTACTTTCATTACCATGTGACGTGACACGTATCTTCTTCTAATGGGATAGTGGCGCCACGTCTGGTGTGAAAAATATTTAAGATACAATGAGTTCTAATTTGTTCTATTGACGTTTGTCGCATTGCGTCACGTCACATCCGGTGTGGACACGGTGTCAACAGATACATTGTTTTTTTTATTAAATGTGTGTTTTCACATTTTCCATTCAAATGATGTTTTAAAATACGCAAACTTTGAGTTGTGACATGTTCTGACGAATTCACATTTTTTCTTACATCAAAACAATTTAACAATAGTAAAAAATAATCTTTACAGACACAGTTTATCAAAAGTTGACATGTAAAGTTTTAGCCTACATGTAACAGCTTTTAATAGAAATAAAGCGTTTGGGGAAATGTTTAAAATTCAAACACCACATCAGAAGGAATTTCCTGTGAAAATTCATCTTAAAGCTTTTTGTTAATGTCAAAATTGTAAGAAAACCCTAAGATTGCATTGATAAATAAATGTTAATGGAAAACGTTGTGGATTAAATAACACATGAAATGATTTGAATTAAACATTAAGACCACCGCGATCATGCAGAAGACGACAAACTATTTTAAAGCTTTAGGGTGTTTATTTGGGATTTATTTGTCGCCTCACATGATAAGTATAATTGTGTTACAAATATTATCTTTTTATCTAATATGGGGACTCTGTTAAAAACATTCACTATTATAATTCTGTTATTCTGTTTTTCAATTATTTAGTTATTAAGTTTGCAGATGTTTTTTTTTTCCCAATTATGAATTAAACCAAAGACCCTTTTAGTGTCAACGTCACACTTACACACTCACAGCATTAGCTAGAGGAAAAACCAAAGGGAAACTGGAGGCGGCCAATACAAACCAGCACAGAGTCGACTACACGAAATATAAAAATATCTTATTGTGTTGTTGAGAGACAGAAGTGATTGATGAGACACAGAAAAACATAATTCAACAATATTTTTAACATGTTTTATTATTTATTTATGTATTTGCACAGTTCACTTCAACACAAATATTTTCATAGATCATTTTTTTCTATTCATTGTTTATAAAGAAGCTTTAATTTATATTCATGTTCTCAAACAACCAAATGATTCAAAACAGTTTTCAAAATGTTGAATTACCCTTCACACATGGTTACTACTGGAGTCAAAGTGGGATGAGATCTGTTTGATTACTGACATTCTTCTAAATATCTTTATTTGTGTTTAGCAGAACAAGAACATTTATACAGGTTTGGAACAATCTGAGGGTGAGTAAATGATGACAGAATTTAAATTGTGGGTGTTAAATATTCACTGGAGCCATGAATAGACTGTTTTATCTGCCGTTTGTGCTTGGACTGCAGTTAACTTCCGGTCTGTGTTTGTTTATCGGTCTGGCTATCGTCTAATATAGATCAATGGAGTCAGCGTAGTGCCCTGATGTCTCTTCATGTGCCTGTAGGCCAGGATTGATTGTAGAATCTCTTCTGTGTTATCACTCATTTCTGATTTGAAAGTTTGCAATTTGCATAAAACCAGGGTGAAAACCAGTCTACATTATAACACAGAAAGCTGCGCCGCTTTAAAAATGGGGCATGAATGAACAGTATACCCACTTCTCCAGGCACCACTACACAACTGAGGGTGTTATTTAACTGTATATGTCATGGATGTAAATTTAAAGCTTACACATATTTTCCTTCTTGTTGGTAGTTTGCAAGTGAAAAGAAACAGTAAAGTCAGTGAAGTCACAAGACTGCTTTCAAGAGTTCTCTTTGTTTGTATCTGTAAACTCTTTTCTTAAGTAACGCACTGGTGACACACAATAATCACAGTGACACAGTAATTCTGTGGTGACACTAGACTTGAGTCTAATTCCTTCGGACGGTGTGAAAATGTGCGTCAGTGATTCCTCCATCTTCTACATTTCAGTACGGAGAGGTCACGCTGTGATGTTTTGATCTTCTATTGGTCTCACGCACTCACGCAAAATATCTTCTAACAAATTTGCATGCGTATGAATGGAAGTCAATGGAATGAAGAGTCAAGTGTGACCGTGTCTTCAGCCACTAACAAACGTGTTTGAGAGAGTCTGAAAAACTCTTCTATCTGTGTGTCAGCTCATTGTGTTGTGTAGGACACACTTTCAACACAAATAGTTGAATACTCATCGACTGTAAGATGGTCTCCATCACTGCAGGATCATTGACATTCTGACCAGATTTCAGCTCAAATCTCACAATCTGTTTCTTGGTCTCTGCTGGAAGATTAAAAGCTGTATTAATTTTCAACTCATATAAAGTGTGAAGAAAACAACATCACAACAGTTACACAAATATACAGTCAATCTTTCTAACGCAACAGCTGTATGTGTTTATTACACATGTTTTAACCAATAATACATTTCAGTAGGACAAATCAGATCAATAAACATCTGACATTAAAACATGATTTTCTTCTCTTGTGCTGTCTTGTTGTTCAATGAGACTTTCTTTTTACACTGAGATAATTACAACAGACGAGTCTCAACACATTATTATTATTTATAAAACTGTCAGTTCTGGTCCTTGATTCTGATTGGCTGAGTCCAGTTCTAACCTGTTATAAAATACCCTGATTTATAACTGCTGACTGCACTACATAGACTAAATATCATTTTATTTACTTTATTTTATGAAACCTTGCTACACATATGGATAAACAGTTTTATAAAAGCAATAAGCCGTGTGAAGCAGTGAGTTACAGTACATTTTAACATGTGGCTTATGTAGTTTTAATGACTTCGCTTTATGTCGTACAACAACATTTTTTTATGACCTACAACAACATCAGTATTTCTCGCTGTCTTTGATGTTTAATACAAAATGGAAATCAATATTTTCAACAGTACATTTGTGGTCAAACTATTTATTTTGACTAACAACAGCTATGTTTGTCTAAAGTCTCTTCTCTCATTCTGTGTATTTATGATGTTTGTGTTGTGAGTAGTTTATGATCACACATAAAAACTTACGTGTCTTGCAGATGAATGGAAAAGTATTTGAACACAGTTGATCATCTATAAGACCATCAGGACGTATAACGCCACAAGGTTGGTTCAAGTTCCTCAAGTCGGGTTGTCCAGTCATCCAGTTAATGGAGGACACGTCCACAACATTTATTTCATCTGACCACTTCCATGAGTCTCTGAACAGACCAATCCATGAATAACTAATGCCTTTCATTGACATCTGGCGCAGCAGCTCTTGATTCTCAGTGTTATTGTGAATGACGGCCAGATCTGTGTAATGTTGTCTGCAGTAACTCTGAGCTTTATGCCAGGTCATTGGGATATTAACAAAAACAAACCTGTCAGCTTCTGTTTCATTCTCTGTAGAAAGATGAGATTGAAAAAACACCATTAGAGGACAACTTCAGATTAATAACATTTTCATGTGAGTTTAATTTACTTGTTTACTATTCATTTGAATCTCATAGTTTAGACAGGCAGACACAAAGAATCAGTTCATGCATCTCAACACTGGTGATGATCTACACTGTGAAAAGTGATTCTGAGTAGTAGTCTAGTGGACAAATAAAATCGTGTCATGTCAAATTGCATTGTGTCATAACACAATACAATGAGTCGTAACAACCTCAACTTGAAGGAAAATGGAAAACTTTAAATTGCGTGTTCAGATAACAACAAAACATAGGTTCCATCAATTTTCTATGTAATGTGCATGTGCCACAAACTCCGTCATGATGACGTACTATTGTAATGAAGACGTTGAGACAGACGCGCAGTCCGCCATTTTCTTATCACGAGTCGAGAAGTTTCCAGAAATGAAAGAAAAGATGAAGAGCCCGCAATTCAACTGTTAGAGGTGGACTTTGTGGACTGCAAATAACAAAATGAGTGAGTATTTGTGCTTTCTTTAATGTTAATTTACACTCAGGCTTACTATCGGCTGTTTGTATTTATCGGTTCTCTCAGCACAGCATGTCTCAATTCAGTGAAGTTAACGTTAACTTACTTGCGCACCATATACTCCGAAATATCGGTTTATTTCGAGTCTCGGGGACTGTTAGGAATGTCTGAAAGTGAATAATCACCTAAAATTGTGGATCACTAAAGTATTGGTTGCTAGACACCGAGTGGCTGTCGAGACATGAGCAGAACGCGAAGTCGTCTTGCAAGTTAACGTAATGTTTATATATATATATATGTGTACGTGTGTGTGTTCATGTTACGTTAAGTGACTTAATCGGATCTCATCGTTAGTTTTTATCATAGAAACACCGAATGACCAGTAATTTCCGAAGCACCGCCGCCAGTCCATATTTGTTTAATATGAGAAATATGCACTTTTATTTATACGTAGTAGCAACAACATTAAGTTCTACTTTGTTATATTATACAAATGTTTGAGGGACTTACGTTTTTTAAACGCTCAGTTGTTAGTCTTCTAAATTAACACATAAAGCTACCAGATGTATGCTAACGTTAGGGTGTTTTGAGCACGTGCATGTGTGTCTTGCATTGCTAACTTGCGCGCTGTATCACCCAGCCATAAAAATAGTGTTGATATTATTTCCTCATTGTATTTGGGAGGTAATATGTTAACTCATTATTTCTGTATGTAACATGTGAATGTGTACTTGGCTGCAGGTTGACCTTTTTTGTTTTTTAGTTGCAGGATCAGTACAGTACAAGCTGAGTTGAAGGACAACTCCATGGCAATGAGGTGGTGTTGCAAGATTTGCAGATTTTCTTCGCCAAACCAGCTTGTCCTAATCACACACTACAAGCTGAAACACTGCCATCAGGCAAGTCACTGTCCACTCCCATGCATCTATAAAGACTGTGTATGCACATTTAGGAGTGAACTGTCTCTGAAGAAGCATTTAACTCGAGACCATAGTCAGTGTGTTGAAGCCTTCAAATTGCTTAAAGCAAAATCAAATGTGAACAGTGACCTGTGAAATTTTTCTGAGGTTTGCAGTGTTTCACAATATTTTGCACATCTGAAAACACACATTCAAAAAAAGAGTCAGTGAGGTGCCCCTTTCAAGACTGTGGTTTCCAGACAAGTGTGTCCAGCACTTTCCGTGCTCATAAAATTAGGAGTCATCGCCACAGTACTTTAGAAGATCTTCGAACAGACTTGTATCCAACTTGCAATCCTGGTTATTCAAACCCTGAAAATGCAGACTCTGAAGCAGATTAATTCAGCCTGGATTGCTCAACAGTAGTTAGTGACATAGATGTTCAGGACCTACAGGATTTGATAAAACACAAAGTAGCATCGCTATTAATTCGCATGCAAACAGCTCTACATGTCTCAAAGGCCACCACACAGGAAATTGTAAATGAGCTTTGCAGTGTTTATTCTGTTGTGCAAGAGTTCACTCCAAGAATAATTAAAAGTGTATTGGTTAAGCACAAGTGTGTGTTAACCAAAGAATTGACTGCTGCTTTAGCTGAGATAGTTGAAAAAACAAATCCCCTAACGTCCCTTTCAAAGAGTGGCCCTTTTGCAACCGAATTCAAAAGATCAATTTATTACAAGGACAAGTTCAAAGTAATTGAGCCAGTTGAGTATTTTTTGGAATCGTGCTCCCCAAACAAATTTGTTTATATTCCAATTTTGGAAGTTTTGACAGAGTTGTTGAACCGAGATGACATTTTGGATAAAATCCTGCAAGAAACTGGTAACCACTCTGGTCAGATTAAAACATACAGAGATGGACTGAAAGTAACTTTCCAAGAAAGTTTCAATGTTGATAGATTCTATTTCTTTCAACCCAAGCATGCATCACTGGTAATTTTGAATTCCCACAACAAAATGCTGTTTCGTGTAATCATCTCCCCACAGAACATTAAAAAAGTTAGATTTGATCCTGTTCCAGATTCTGTTGATGACCTCAAATTTGAACTTAAAAGCAGGCTCCAGCTGAAAGACCCTTTTGACCTTCAATATGAAGATAAAGACTTCAAGGATTTCTGTAATCTTACATGTGTAGCTGATCTGCCTAAAGACAAGGTGACACTGAAGGTTCTTTCCATCCCCTGTCCAGATACATTGTCGGACTCCAGTTTAGACACTGCAATTTTAAGTGAATCGTCATCTCCATCAACTTCTGCACCCAGCATCCATTCAGAGCCATATGCCGCCCGTTCGCAGCCATGGCCAACCGCCTTTCCCATTCCACTTTTTGCGTATGATGTTGAGCTGAGGCTAAGACAAGGTAATGATGCATTTCAAAAGGATGGAACACTTCTGTCAATTCCCAAAGACATGAAGATTGAAATTTTCGAGAAACTTGCAGAAATTATATACTCATTCAAAGCCTATCCTGGCAATGAAGAGATTGAAAGTGTAGCATCTGCCTTAATTGAAAAACACCCCTGTCTCAAAGAGCCAAGCTCCACATCTGGATGGTATGGGTGGAAAATAAGTATCAAGTTAAAAATGGGCAACTACAGACAAAAGTTGAGAGTTGCAGGTTGTCAGGAACTGAAAGTAAATTCTGAAAAGAGAGGTCTTGGGGAGACAAGAGGAAAGCGAAACAAAGTTAAGAAACCTAGACGGTGTGAGACAAATTTTACATTTAGTCATTTAGCAGACGCTTTTATCCAAAGCGACTTACAAGTGGGGTAGGTAATGCAAGCAATTAGGACAGCATAAGTACAACAAGAGCATAAGTGCAATCAAGAAGAAGACTAGTTTCATATAGCCTAACACAGAATACAGAAACATTCGTTCATACATTTTTTTTTTTTTTTTTTTTTTTTTTTAGACAAGGAAAATTTTCTGCCTGATCTACCTCAGGGCAAAGACCGAGAAAGTCTTGACAAGGAAAGAGAGCAAATAGCGGTGGAGATGACGAAGAGGACACCAGACATCACCTTTGTTGATGCTGCTATGAGCAGCACTTATTCTTTGAGAAGACAAGAAGTCATTGAGGACGAGCCATCGGTGTCACAAATGAAAGTCTGATGGCCAGCACTTTTCACAGAGAGACAGGTAAATTGTGTTGATTCATTGTGCTTTGAATATATCAGATAATCCAGGGCTATAAAAGTTGTACTGCCGGTATTATATAACCGGTTCTTCCAAATTGAATGAAATTAAAATGTTTTAACTCCCTGCACAATAATTTAATTTAGTAAAAAGACTGTCATTGAGACCCTAGCGCTTTGTTAAATTTGTAAATGTATTCATGTTTTTATAGATCAGCAAAGAATTCACCAGGCTTGTGTCAAAGGACCTGAGCAAGTCCTTTTTTGAAGGCCTAGATGGTCATCTCTCAAAGCTGATACAGTTATTTAGGTCAAAGCGTTATGAGGACATTCCAGAAATGACTTCAATACTGGAGTGCCTTGATAAGTATGTGAGTAAATCTATTTTAAGCAGTCTTTCTCCCCTCAAAATGACAATTCTGTGATCATTTAATCACTTTCATGTTTGTCCAAACCTCTATAACCTTTTTATTCTATAGTTCATAACCTAGTGATAGTGAAATATTTTCTACAAAAACAGATCCAAGATCCTGCAGAGATTAGCTTTAACCCCAATTAAAAACACCTAAACCAGCTAATCCTGGTGTTCAGTATCACTATAAACTTCTCGGCAGTATGTTGAATCAGGTTGGAGTTAAACACTGCAATACATAATTGGCCCTCCAGAAGCAGGATTAGACACCTCTTATTCAGGTGGCATAAGAATGTTAGATCCACTATTAAATCTTATTTTGGCGCTGAACAAAAAAGGTTACAAACAACTGTTGTTGCATCACATCACTTGTTATTTATGTACAACCGAAGTATACAAGTGTAAATGTTCAAATTTGAAATTTATGCTTTTTGGAAAAAATAAAACGAATAAAAATCAGGATTGAAGGAACCATTCTATATTTTACAGAAAACAAACCATAGGATGAGGACTGCAGCATTGCTGGGCCTGCCGTGGTACATGCGAGAAACTCCTTCAAAATTCATGAAGATATGCGAGGTAAGATGAAACATATAAGGGAAAATTGGACATTAGATCTCTTTATTTGCAGGGGTCAGAGAACCTCATTTGTGCAATTGCTTGTAAGTAATTGTTACTTGTTTTGTTTACATTCTATAAAGCCCAGTGACCGTGAAGAGGATGTGATCAAGGGTGTGGTGATTGGAATTCTAGTATTTGTGGAAAATGTGATGGAACCTCTCCCCTCGTTCTACAATGACGTTGCATTGGTGATTGAGGAACAAGTGATAATGCGTCACCTGACTGATATACCCAATGCTTTTCTGAACCTGATGGGCCTGGTGTATGCATTAAACCTTAACTACCCAAAGGAACTAAAATTCACTTGTGAAGTGATACAGCACCTGTTTATCGGACTTAGGTCAGACTCATGCACCGCAAGAGTTCACTCTTTGAAGAACAAGTTGCTGCGATAAGGCAGAAAACTAAATCTTCTGTTGTACTGTTTTAAGATTATTTTCATTTAAGATCTCATTGTGAATAGTTCACCTTTAAAAATACATTTCTGTCATCGTTTACTCACCCTCTTGTCATTTTAAACCGATATGACTTCTTCCGCAGAACACAAAAAAAAGATATTTTGACGACTGTTGTTGACAGCCCTCCTTTTCTCTTGCATTGGTTACAATAGAAGTGAATAGAGTACTGTCCCTTCTATTGTGGTTCACTTCTATTGTAACCAATGCAAGAGCATGGGGGTCTGTCAACAACATTCTTTACCAAAGTTTTTCAAAATAAATGTGTTCTGCAGAAGTCATACAGATTTATAATGACAAGAGGGCATCTAAATAATGACAGAGAAATGATTTTCATTATAAAGGTGAACTACTGAATTTTTTTCTTACCTTTTCCTGCTTCATCTTTCCTTGTCATGTTTCCAGTTAACTGTCCAGTTTTAACAGCTTATTGTGAGTTCTTCGTGTACTCAAAATGTCTGATAAAGGCAAAATAGTACAATATCTCTCATTGTCATTAAGATGGCTTTGTGCATGCATGGAGAAATTTTTGTTTGAGCTGTTTTGGCTCTAAGAGGAATCTGTGCATAGAGAAAGTATTTTTTCTTGTCTCTATATCTTTGGTTACATTGTATCTTGTTTAAAAAATAAATTCTGAGATTGTCAATTTGGCTGTTGTGTTGATTTCTGAAAAAAATCTGGTTCCAGATAAATAGCCTGAACTTCTCATCAAGGCAATTAAGTCCAGTAAACTAAAATAGTTAAGTTATGGTGTTGAAGACAAATTACTATTTTATGTCAATAAGACTTGGTTCGTGGTTCTGTGAACCTGAAAAATGAAGTTAAAATAATGTTTTTTAGTTGACTTAACTAAAAATTCTAAATCCTCATTAATTGATACAGTATGTTGGCTCAATTAACTGCAAGTTATTTCAACTACTACATACAAGTCAAGAGAACGTAACACCTAATGTTTGCCAAACTTGACTAAGTCAATGCAACAAGATGACTTGACTAAGTCAAGTTGGGTCAACAAATAATTTTTTACCGTGTATATACCTTCACCTTGGCGGAGTAATTCACATGGCATATACAATTGAGAACCCCACAGTTCATTGGTCCAGAATGGATGGAAAACAAACAAACAAAACAAACAACTTAAGAAAGAAAAGATAATAAAATAACTCAAATCACGTTGACATAAAGGACCCGGTTTAACATTTGGATCATACCAAAATACCCATTAAGCCTGAAAATAGGAAAACAAGAAAAGTAAACAGCAATCATGCATTCTCTGCATTTACATGCTTAAATCTCCGAGGCACCCAAAGTATGTTGATCCAAACAGGCACAATTCAGTTCTGTTAATCGATGATCTTATCATCAGCTCTTACACAGCCTTAAGTCCCACACCACATGGTGCTTCAAAGAGGAAGTCCCTAAAATTGGACTTCATTTTCTAATAATCTGACCTGTGGGATTTGTAGTCCATCTCATTTGTAGCCCTATATCTTCTACCCCATTGCACAATGTTAGGTTTTTCTTATAATTTTCAACAAAATAGCTTTTACATCAGACACAGTTCATCAAAAGTGAGAATTAGATAAAGAAAAATATGTACAATTAAATTGTTTTGTTGCAAGGAAAATTGTATATTCATCGTTTTCAAACAGCCTTTGAATGAAAAATGTGAGAACAAAACATGCCAAAGTTTGGCTCCTAGAACTTTAAGTTTGAAGTTGTACAAATGAATTAAACGTAATAACTACGTGGGCCTATATGTTGAGATTAAAGACAACGAGATTGGTTGCCACTTGTTGACATCCTACACAGACACAGGAACATTCAATTGTTCTGCAACTACATGGTCAATGCAAGAGTCGATCTATAGTCTGGATTTAAAGAAACTCATGTTCCTCATTTACGATACAACACTAGACGGAATATTAACTTATTCTTATAAAATAATATAAATGTTTATCAACGAGACGTGCAAAGATCCAACACGACTCCTATAAACCCAATATTAGAAGCTCTTTAGTGACGTCATGGGTGGCTCTTAAAAGAGCCTTTGTGTGGTGGATAATAGCGTCGCTTTACTTGGAGCTGGTGTACTTGGTGACGGCTTTGGTGCCCTCGGACACGGCGTGTTTGGCGAGTTCACCGGGCAGCAGCAGACGCACGGCGGTCTGGATCTCTCTCGACGTGATGGTGGAGCGCTTGTTGTAGTGCGCGAGACGAGAAGACTCACCGGCGATGCGCTCGAAGATGTCGTTGACGAAAGAGTTCATGATGCCCATCGCCTTGGAAGAGATGCCGGTGTCGGGGTGGACCTGCTTGAGGACTTTGTACACGTAGATGGCGTAACTCTCCTTCCTGGACTTTCTGCGCTTCTTTCCTCCCTTCACGGCGGTCTTAGTAACGGCCTTCTTAGAGCCCTTCTTGGGCGCGGGTTTGGCTGGTTCAGGCATGATAGTACTTGGTTGAAATCAAGACTAATAATATATAGTATTAACTGTGTGGGGGGATTTATACACACTCGAATGCAAATATTTGCATAACAGGCGCACGCTCTGATTGGGTGTCGTCGGTGACAAAACCCCATTACATGTGTCTATTGGCCAGCTAATAGTTTGACGGGTCGGACAGAGAGCAAATGAAAGTGTTTGCCGCCCACAGTATCATGTTTGAATGTGACCCTCCCACAAGCGGTTCAGTTTCCTTTGTTGGCACTTCCCGCTCTTTTTAAATTTGATTAAAAACGTGTTTATTTCTGTTAACTCTGCATTATTAAATAATTACATGATCGTGTCATCACAACCCCTCAAAGATTTCGTACAGAAAGCATTACATCATTGTATTCCTTATTCGCAATTGATTACACGTGCTGACATTTATGTAGTTATGCCATTATGATGGTGTTTCTTTTACTACAGTTGAAAAGGAAAACAGTTCATCCGAACGCCACCTGTATTATAATGATTGTTTGTAATTTATTCGTTCCATCTAATATAACTTCAGAAATTCAACTCTGTGAGTGAGACAGTGGGTGGCTCTTAAAAGAGCCGTTGTGTTCAATGTTTTACTTCAGAATAAAGGAGTTTATCCTCCGAAGCCGTACAGAGTGCGTCCCTGTCGCTTCAGCGCGTACACGACATCCATGGCCGTGACGGTCTTTCTCTTGGCGTGCTCGGTGTAGGTGACGGCGTCACGGATAACATTCTCCAGGAACACCTTCAGCACACCGCGAGTCTCCTCGTAGATGAGACCAGAGATACGTTTCACTCCACCTCGTCGAGCAAGACGACGGATGGCAGGCTTAGTGATGCCCTGGATGTTATCACGCAAAACTTTGCGATGACGCTTCGCGCCTCCTTTTCCGAGTCCCTTTCCACCTTTGCCTCTTCCAGACATGATGAGCGAGTATTTCAGAGTACAGCTACGAACATTATGACAAACATAGGACAGCGGAGGCTATCTATACGTACCTACAGGACCTAGTAGAAACACACGTGTGCGAGGAGGGTGCAAGTGGCACGTCACGTTTTTTATTTTCCTCACAGCTCCGCCCTCCGAAGCCTTTAGTAATTCAGTAAATATACATTCATGCATTTGTCAGATGATTTTATCATAAGTGACTCATCACATCATCTTATATATTTATTTCTGAGTGTGGAATCCCCGGAGATCGAACCCGTGACCTTGGCATTATTAGCGCCATGCTTTTCTATTCTAGTCGAGTACAACAATCTAATGTGAAACGTGATTAAAGATTATCTTTGTTTAGAAATGTGTGCACTTTGCAATTTAACATTACATTTATTCACATCGCATCATAAGTGCAGCATTAAAACGTTTACTGACAAAAACGTTCAACTTCTATTTACGAGAGCCGGTTATACAGGACTCTTGATACTACAATTATTCTTCATCCGTTTGATAGAACGTTAGACTCGATTAGTCGCTTCAGATAAAACATCATGATAAGTGTAAACGAATACAATTAAACTCTCAGAGCAGTTACATCAATATCCGATACAGGTTTAATGAACTAAAAGCAGAATGTGCAGTTTTGGTCTGTAATTAACCGGCATGGAGACACAGGAATCGCATCGTTCTTTTAAAGGTGAAGTGGGTGGCTCTTAAAAGAGCCTTTGGTTTGAAACGAACTGTCTCCCGTTTACTTGGTCTTGGCGGGCTTCTCGGTCTTCTTGGGCAGCAGCACGGCCTGGATGTTGGGCAGAACGCCGCCCTGAGCGATGGTCACTCGGCCCAGAAGTTTGTTCAGCTCCTCGTCGTTGCGCACCGCCAGCTGGAGGTGACGGGGGATGATGCGAGTCTTCTTGTTGTCACGAGCTGCGTTACCGGCCAACTCGAGAATCTCAGCGGTCAGATACTCGAGTACGGCGGCCAGATAAACTGGAGCGCCAGCACCCACACGATGCGCATAATTGCCTTTACGGAGGAGCCTGTGGACGCGGCCCACGGGGAACTGAAGTCCCGCTCTTGAGGAGCGAGTCTTGGCCTTAGCTCTCGCTTTGCCGCCGGTTTTGCCTCTGCCACTCATTTTCTTTAACTGTGATCGTCTATTTGCTCTGGGAGAAAGAAGAACGAAGCCTTTGTGCAGCAGTTCTCAATGTTTAAGCCCCTCTGCCTGTCGACTATTGGTTGGAGTCAATTAAACTTTTAAACGAATCAGTGAACTTCCCTCCAAACTCAAAGCCCAACCCGCTCTTTCTCCTCTGCTCACACATGCTGTGTGACGCACAACAGTTTTGATATAATGAACAAACTTAAACTCTCTTTCTCATTAAGTAAAGTATTTCCTGATTATCATTTAAAGTTGAATCAACTTTGTCACATGTTTACACTTCTGCAGTCTCAAGGCAGATAAAGAGATGAAGGAAGGGAAGTTTATTGAATAGGGTAATATTAGTTGTGTTCTTTACTAATTTAAATGTACAATATTTGTAAAGACTATAAAGAAATGCAACCACATGCTTTTAGTATCAACACACATAAAATAAATTCAATCTAATGTCACACATCACTCCTCTCTTCATTCAGTTACATTGGCTCCTGTAGTCGCTCGCATCAAACTCAAAGCTCTGCTCTCGGCCTACAAGACCATCTCTGGTTCTGCAGCTCCATATCTTCACTCGCTCATACAGACTTATGTACCCGTTAGATCCCTGCGCTCTGAACATGAACCACGTCTTGTGGTGAGATCACAAAAAGGTATAAAATCTCTCTCACGTAGCTTCTCTGGATCTGTTCCACATTTGTGTGATGATCTGCCCTCTGCTACAAGATCATCAGATTCTGTTTCCATCTTCAAGAATCATCTGAAAACACATCTCTTCTGTCAACACACCATCAGTTCTGACTTCTGTCTCTTTCTTCTCTTTCTTTCAAAAAAACCACTTTATCTTTGTATACTGAGGTAGGCTATGAGACTTGTAGCATGAAGCCGGTTTAGGTAGCCAGCCAGGTAAATTCATTATTTTGCGCCAACCCTGGGTTTTAGGTACCATGAAAGTATCTCATCTTTAATAGGTGTTCATCGCCATGGTAATATGCTGCACAGCTAACCTGCTTCAGAACAGTTTATGGTCTAGATAAGAGATCTCACACCGAAAGTGAACCAATCAGCGGCAAGCAAAATAACATGTGACGCAACTAACACACAGTGCGTGTTACAATGGCTAGATATTTTTAATGATGTTAAATAAAAAAAAAAACATTTAAGATAATAAAAAGATGGAAAAATATATTATAACTATAAAATAAAAGAATTCATACATATGTATTTCTTTGCATTGCAATTTTTACATTCTTGTTTGGGCGGCAGAATACTTTCAGTTTAACTGTGTTGGGACATTTATCTTCTTTGTCCTCTAAAGAAACCTTCTATTAAACAGTTACAGGAAGATACAGACAAAACCAAACATTGACAGGTGACATCACATATCTTTTAACAGCTATTTTTATCTGTTTTGTATTAAGTTGTATTTTAATAATGTATCATACAGAAGCCCTACATTTTTAAATGCATAAGAAGTTTTAATACTTTAATGCCTTCAACATTCCCGAATGCATCTGTGTTGTGTCAGTGCTTTAAGGAAGGTAAAGTAAATGAGGAACATCACACAACCCTTTAAATGATTTAAATATGTGACCGAAACACAATTTTGATCTTCAAAACAATCTTCTCTTCTTTGTTCTGACACGACTGTTTGGTAGCCTGTTGGTGTGAGACAGGCCTTATTAGGCTTCTCTAGTGTATTTTGTTCACATTTCTTCTGTAACTTCTGGACGAAAACACTTCAGTTACAGGGGAAGGTTGTGAAATGTCCTAAAATAACAGAGACGACTGTAACATAACATGTAATCCTCTCATTCACACGTGTGTCATATTGAACAGTTGAGTACATTGATCTCTTAACTCTGTCAGAGCGCACAGATAGTTTCTCTTCATCCTGTGCTTTATCCTCATTAATAAAGGTCCACTAAATGATAACTCAGACAAGACAGGATATTTTCATTCACTGTGAGGTACCAGGCACACATTATACACATACATCATCTTAAATTACTGTAATATATACCTTAGTATACTATACTACCGTAAAAGTGTGTACTATATAGTGGTTTAACTTGTGCATTAACTCAATCAGTAGTGTTTCTGAAACACTTCTCTCTTGACAGCAGAAACAGTTTAACTCCTTTGCTGAAATACATTTTTGTGTTACTAATATTTGCACATAATTATTTCCTATGAAACACAAGGAACTCCCTCTATTCATGTTGAATTGGTGTTGCTATGCCGACGTCCATCATTCATTTGCAAACTAATGTTATCTTCAGGATCAAAGCTTGAGTTGAGAAAGAAACTCCATGAGCTGCTTCATGGTACCAACAAAGCTCGATCACATTGATTTGGTTTTGTCAACCCAAAACTAGTCCTGTAACCCAGAGTTTGTTCAGCAACATTCACACAGGCCCCAATTTTACTGCACTTATGCTTTTTATTGTCCTGGGGCCTGTACCATGATAGTAGTTGAACAAACTCTGGGTTACAGGATTGGTTTTGAGTCGACAAAACCAAATTGATGCAATCAGGCTTTATTGGTACCATGACGCAGCTCATGAACTTTCTCTGTCAACTCAAGCTTTGATCCTTAAGCTATGATTACTCCACGCGCGCGTGCACATAAAACAGTGACGTCGGCACTGAACAACCAATCGCGTTCAATATGGATAGAGCGAGAGCGATGTATTTTTCCGCGCAGGAGCAAAACATTATTCTTCAAAAATATGAAGAATATAGAAGTGTTTTTCAAGCACGCAGTAACACTGTATCTGCTGCCAAAGCAAGAGAACAATGTTGGAGGAAAATTGCTGATTGCGTTAATGCGTAAGTTAAACAATTAATGTAAAATTAATTAGGCTTTATAAAAAATATATTCAATGCTAAAATGAAAATATGTGTATTTGTGGCGATACATCCATACATTAATGCATAGTCTACATACATACATACATACATACATACATACATACATACATACATACATACATACATACATACATACATACATATGTATGTAAAATGTGAATGTATAGGCTAAGCTATTACATCCTAAGAAAGATTGATATTCATTGATTTTTAGATGCAACCCCAACACCAAACGTTCCTGGCAGCAGATCAAGACAAAATATAAGAATATAATTCAAAGTGGTGAGTATTTACCACAACCTTTTATTATTTTTGTGAACATTTAGTCACAAACGCTTGTTTGCAGCAAACAGAAAAAAGTGTGAAATGAGGAAAACTGGGGGAGGGCCACCTCCTCAAGATTACACTGTGGCGGAGGAGATGGCGCTGAGTAATAATAAGGGGCGGCCGATTATGGATGGGATTGGAAGTGCTGTACAGTCTGACCCTGGTGCTGGCTCCTCTAAGCAAGTGACACTGGGTATGTGTGTGCAATGCATTACTAATGTTTTAAAAAGAGTTAAATATGGCTGACTCTGTTCTGCAGTAGAGGGAAATACAGTGTCTCTGTTGAAGCCAGCACACATGCACACAGTCTCCTGCACAGAGGTCAGAATGCAGAAGACAGAACACAATGAACATAACCTGCTTTATAACAGTTATGCTGTACATTGGCCTTTTATTTATTAGGGTGAACCAAATGATGAAGACACTCTGTCTGTGTGTTCTGAGACAGTTGCTGAGGTGAATGCACTGGGCTTTTTATTATGGCACACATTTCAATGTCATAATTAAGTGACTGGCCCTTACACATCTCTTTTACTGTAGGATTTTTCACAACCTGCCCCAGAAACTGAAGCCTCTACCTCAATGGGCTACAGAAGGAATGTGAACAAGGTAATGCTTTAAACCTTTGACATAAATTACAGTCAGTCCTATGTTTGTAGAAAGTCATGCCACTGTTTGTGGTTTGATCAACCTCCAGAAAACGTGTAATGATTGTTTGTGGTGGAATTGTTTCAGGTGGAAACAGACTCGGTCAGGGCCCTTTACAAAAGGAGTCTAGAACTAGACTGTTCACTGAAGGAGCTGGACTGTGAGCTGAGGAGGCTCCAAATTAAAAAAATTAAATTGGAGATCAAACAGCTGGAAAAAACTGATCTCAGTATGTGAACTTTTTTTAACCAAGTAACCCTTTAGTATGAACACTTTGATTGTTTATTAATGTAATTTTCTCTTGCTCTCTTTCTTCCTCCACATGACCAATAAAACAGTTTGAGACCTATCTGCAGTGTCAGTGTGCTTTTATTAAGTAAAATATTGTGTTGTGATTGAATCTCTGACAGCTGCGCCAGCTGGGTGGTCAAGTGTGATGGGGTCAATTTCATCAGGGAGAAGCTGGTTTTGTGGTGGTTCTCGCTCCTTTCTGATAGTGGCTATATTGTGCAGAATGGCACATGCAGCCACTATCTGTGATGCCCGCTCTGGTGACACTCTTAAACGCCTAAGGCAGTTGAAACGTGCCTTTAGGATGCCAAAGGTCATCTCGATCTTGACCCTGGTTTTACTGAGGGCCACATTGAAGTGGTTTTGTGGCCCTGTCTGAGGGTCAGGATAGGGGGTTAGCAAAAACCTCTGGCATGCATAACCTCTATCTCCTACCAACAGGCCATCAA
Organism: Triplophysa tibetana; assembly: GCA_008369825.1. Classification (NCBI taxonomy): domain Eukaryota; kingdom Metazoa; phylum Chordata; class Actinopteri; order Cypriniformes; family Nemacheilidae; genus Triplophysa; species Triplophysa tibetana. The sequence goes on from CM017897.1 coordinate 20,098,017, forward strand.
AAAGCCCTGTCATAGAACAGAAAATGGGAAAATTGTATAAGTTTTGCTATTAAATTTTAAACTTTAAAGTGTACTGTTCCAAATTTTACTTGCCTTCCTCAAAGCGCTGACACAAAATAGACTCACGGAATATGCGTGAGTCATGCACTGAGCCAGGCCATTTGGAATCCAAGCTTGTGATCATGCATTCATGATCACAAGTCATCTGCAGATGAAATGTACAATAAATAATTGTCCTATCTGTTAGTTACTATTTATTTAAAGATTGATCTCAATGCAAATACAAATAATTTCACATAGGCTGTACAGTAGCCCTACCTGAACATTAAGGCTGTGAAAGGACTTTCTGTTCACATAATCTGCTTCATGTTCTCCTATAGCGCTGTGGAGATTGCAACATGTGTGCAGTCTATTGCTCCTATCACTCTAGGGAATCCTATCATAGGAATGAAAAATATATATTTCAAACCATTCCTAACAGGTACCGCATACTATTGTATAATAGATTTCTGAGTGTGAAATATGAGCATTCAAAAATATTAGCGTGAAAGGTTAAGTTTGTTCATGTGATGTCACCCTATCAAGATATCTTACCGGCAATTTTATAAAAGCCCTCTTTTATGGACATGGTGGATAAATGTCCAGGGAACACAATGAAGCTATTTATGTACCCCTGCAGAGCGAGGACCACCTTGCGAATGGTTCGACAGACCGTGTTTTTCCCTAGATTCTCTGAATCACCGACCACGTACAAGTATGTACCACTTGCAAAAAAACGCAACGCAATACATACCATTTGCGGTACAGTAAGGGCATGGCTTCTACGAGTCACATTTGTTATGTGCGGCTCAAGAAGTTCGCAAAGATAAGACATTCCTTCCGCGGAAAATCTGTATCTTTCGTACAAGTAACTATCAGGAAAGTCAAGGGGATTTTGTCTGTCCCTAAAAACTCTTTCTCTACGAAGTGCTCGTCTAACAATTTGCGCGGAGATGTCCACAGGATTTGGGAGAAAAGGTGAAGCCATTGCAACAGAGAACAGCCGCTGGGAACCTATATGTTTCTTTGCTCACAGCTGATTGGTCAAACTTCAGTCTGAGATCTCTAATCTAGATCATAGCCTGCTCCGGAGCAGGTTAGCCGTGCAGCGTAAGTTACCATGGCGATGAACACCGATTAAAGCTGAGTTACTTTCATGGTACCTAAAACCCAGGGTTGGAGCAAAGTAATCCTAAACTTACCTGGCTAGCCACCTAAACCGGCTTCATGGTACAGGCCCCTGATGTTGTACCAATTGTTTCTATTGTTCACCTCATTTGTAAGTTACTTTGGATAAAAGTGTCTGCTAAATGATTAAATGTAAGCACACATCTATAAAAAGCAATGTACACTACTGGTCAAAAGTTTTTCAAACACTAAATCACTCATTTATTCTTATTTTTTACACATTAAGTAATAATACAACTGTGGACTATGTTGTGACAAAAAATCTGAACAATTAAATAAAACCTGTTATGTATCTGCTATAAACTTTTTATATACATCTTCAATGTAGTAATTTTTTCCTAACATTTGCAGAAATTCATTTTATCATTCAACTGCTTGAGGTTTCACCTATTAAATGGTCTTCAAACAACACTAAACAAGTTCTCATCTGAGATCTTATGGGTTGCTCTTTTTCATTATTTAGTCAAAATCATCCATTTAAAAAAAATGTTTATACCGTATAAAATATATTAATTTTTTTTTAATGAAGAAGTTTATATTTGCACAATTATATTTCTGTTTATCTATAATTTCAGACATTTAAGCACCTTCAGATTAAAGCATTTTTAAGACAACGAGAAACATTTCATTCAAGTGTTCAAACACGTTTGACTGGTAGTGTATAGTGACTGAATAAAGCAGTTTAATTAATAAAAGATTAATCTTTAAAACAAGTACGTTTATGTACATATGCCAAAGACATCAAGTCAGTACAGTTTTCCCCTTTTTGTGACAGACAGACAGAATTTAATTTAAAGTTAAAAGTACTTGTGTTCAGTAACTCTGCAAAAAAAAAACATAACACACTAAAATAAAGTAATAAGAATAGCTGCTTTAACGTTTTAACCATACAGAACCCAAGACTGACTGCAGCAAACTTCCTTGTCTGTAAGAAAAAAACAAATAGATAATACAACAGTAAGTCTCAGTATAAAAATGTCAGCATCTCTAGAAATCACACACAGAAATTCAGATCATTCGATCTATCAGCTGTTTCATGTCAATACTGGACGCAAAGATTTAGTTTTATTATATTAAATCCATATTTAATCTCCGTGTTATCGTTTCGTCATTTTTAATATAACAAATTTACACATCATTTAAACAAACAGCGTTGTGTCATTGTTAAACTACAGGTTCCATTCGAACACTAAGTTTCTTTCTGAGTTTTGGATTACCCATAGATCACATCAGAAATAGGTTGGTTGTTGTGAGTAAATTCTTCTGCAGATCTGGGAGCACAAGAACTAGACACAGAGGCATCCAGCTTTTGAACTCATTTATTTCAGGGAAGACAAATACTTATATAGTGTACAACTAGACACCTGTTATAACAAATAAGGTATAGAAACTATATGGAAGAAACATCTTTATATAGTGTGCCTTAGGACACTGGTTATACCTAATAAGGTATAGAAAACATAGCATGTCAGTCAAAGAATGTTTAGCTTTAAGTAGATCCTCTTCCTCCACACTTAGCCAGCTGTTTGCTCAGCTAGCAGCTATCCTCTCTGTGAGCCTTAAAAACACACATAGGCTACACTTATTCATGCATATATGTGGGCTTATTTATCTATGGGGAAAATAATATCTAACCGTCATTCACACAAATACCTTGAGAGTGTTGGTGTGTTTCAATCAGATCAAAACAACTTCTGTATGCAACACTTCACAAGTTCCTGAATGACATTAACTTAACTCAAGTCATTTATTACATGTATGTTAAATAAAAGGAAAACATGTTTAATGTTTCATCAATGTTTACACAAACAAATCACATGAAAATCGTTCTCAGCTTTTTCCAGAGATCGATGCTGGTCGTGTTTTTAATGTAACAGTGAAATAATAAAGCCTTTACTGTCGTGTAGTTTAGTCTCTGAATAAAGCTCTGGATCTCTGCTCTGTGTTCACGCTGTTTTCACTCCGTCCAATTATTTTAAAACTCTGATATTTACTCGAAATGTCACAGGAGAAAACACAAGAGTTTGCGGCTCACAGAGGCGCGCAGGCACTGACAGATCGAGCTGAGTCTATATGGTTCTCATGTAATGTTTAAGATCGCAGCGCCGCTCAAACCTTCCGCATTACTGATCAGAATAGACTGTGACCGTAAATACTTTACCTCAGAAATGGCAGAAACAACCCCAGCTCCAGCATCCGCTCCGGCTAAAGCGCCCAAGAAGAAATCTGCAGCCAAACCCAAGACAGCGGGTCCAGGCGCGAGTGATCTGATCGTTAAAGCCGTGACGGCCTCCAAGGAGAGAAACGGTGTGTCTCTGGCCGCCCTGAAGAAAGCTCTCACCGCCGGAGGATACGATGTGGAGAAGAACAACTCCCGCGTCAAGCTCGCCATCAAGAGCCTCGTGACTAAAGGCACACTGGTCCAGACCAAAGGAACCGGTGCTTCAGGATCTTTCAAACTCAACAAAAAACAAGTCGAGACTAAGAAGCCATCGAAGAAAGCCGCTCCTAAAGCAAAGAAGCCCGCAGTGAAGAAACCCGCCGCTGCTGCTGCTGCCAAGAAGCCGAAGACCGCAGCGGCAAAGAAGACCGCCGCAAAGAAATCTCCCAAGAAGGCCAAGAAACCTGCAGTCACCGCCGCTAAAAAGGCAACGAAGAGCCCCAAGAAGGCGAAGAAGCCAGCGGCCCCCAAGAAAGCAGCCAAGAGTCCGAAGAAAGCAGCTAAAAGCCCCAAGAAGGTCAAGGCTACAAAACCCAAGACGACAAAGCTCCAAGCAGCTAAGCCTAAAAGGGCCGCCCCGAAAAAGAGGTAGATTCCTTCTCCACACTTTCCATTAAAAAGGCTCTTTTAAGAGCCACCCACCAGCCCACTAAAGAGAAGTGTTTCAGAGATACGTTGATATTATCATGGTTGTGTTCTTAACAAGTGAATACGCTGAGAAATCGGCTTCAAATCAATTACACAAGTTATGATCGTCAAGAGCATTTTAATTCAATATCAGCGCAACATCTGAAGTTGTGTTTTCAGTATAAATGTTTGCTTTTGTTCACACTATAGTGTCCAATAGACGCGTCTGAAAAGACCTCATATATAAGATTTAATGTAGTGAAAGATCACGTGATCAAAAACTGAAACAAAACCAGGCAGATGCGAAGAAATGGGCGGGCTTTGATATTTGGAGGGAAGTTCAGTGATTGGTTAGAACTTTTCACAGACTCCAACCAATAGGCAAACGATAGGCACGTATAAGGAGTGAAAAACATCCCTTCCATGTTATGTTTCCTTCGAGTTACTATAATTGTGAGCAGTATTCAGCTTTAGCAACAATGAGTGGAAGAGGTAAAACCGGCGGTAAATCAAGAGCCAAAGCTAAGACTAGGTCATCCAGAGCGGGTCTTCAGTTTCCCGTCGGCCGTGTTCACAGGTTACTTCGCAAAGGTAACTACGCACATCGCGTCGGTGCCGGAGCGCCAGTTTATCTCGCCGCTGTCCTCGAGTATCTCACCGCTGAGATCCTGGAGTTGGCCGGAAACGCCGCTCGGGACAACAAGAAGAGTCGGATCATTCCCCGCCATCTACAGTTGGCCGTGCGTAACGACGAGGAGTTGAACAGACTTCTGGGCCGCGTGACCATCGCTCAGGGTGGTGTGTTGCCCAACATCCAGGCGGTGCTACTGCCCAAGAAGACCGACAAACCCGCTAAGACTAAGTAAACGGGGACAGCTCGTATCGTTAGACCAAAGGCTCTTTTAAGAGCCACCCACATTATCACCAAGAGAGCGATGAGATTTCTGTTTTAATGCAACGAACTTCTATATTAATGTATTATCATAGAACTGCTACAAATTAAGTCACATTCTCCAGATCAGTATGTCCAATATGAGTCCATACAGTAGGGAAACAAATAGCAATATTTGCATGTGATTTCACAATTTATTATAATAAAAATCAAGCAGGTGTGCATTATAGCTTACCCACTCATGAACAATGTACGGTTAGTTTTGTGTCTAAATAATTCTCTTTAAATGCTATTGAGCTTTAAAAATATATATTCGTGAATACAGTAGTGAAACAAATGGCAATATTTGAGTATGATTTGACAGTTTATTATAATACATATCAAAAATCTAAAAGGTGTATATTACAGCTGACACACTCATGTGTCTGTTAGTCGTTCCCTTTGAATGCTATTAAGCTGTTACTGTATGTAACTTTAGAGATTCACGAATATCGAACGTCCAACGTCAAACTAACTTCATGCCAGCATGTGAGACCACTGCCCCAAATGTTGTACAAGATATGCTTGTGTTTACTGGGACATTAACTAACAATATGCCTTTGACGTTTTATCAGAATAAAATAATTGTTCAGCGTCTTGTTTTAAAGGGTTTAAGTGAAGTAAACGCGCGGGAAAGCTGAACGCTTCTGTTTATTTGATTTGTAGTTGAAGACCTTTCTATCTGAACTTTGTTAAAAAGCAACGTGCAGATGTCTGATCAGAGGAATAATAGTATTAAATAAAGAGAAAAAGAGCAACTATATGATGATCTTGATTTGTATACGTGACGCGTGATCTGAACAAAGGAAACGCAGTGTCCCGCCACTTTCATTTGAACGCATATCGCGCGGCCATTGGCTCACTGTCTCGATCATACGTCACACATCAGCCAATCGAGTGTCTCCGTGCCCTCGACGTGCGGCCCGTTCTAGCCTATAAAATCAGGCACTCCGACACTGCAGACATATTCTGTACAGATCGCAGGAGATTCAGCAGCAATGGCAAGAACCAAGCAGACCGCTCGTAAATCCACCGGTGGCAAAGCCCCGAGGAAGCAGCTCGCCACCAAAGCCGCCCGCAAGAGCGCTCCTGCCACCGGCGGCGTGAAGAAGCCTCATCGTTACAGGCCCGGGACCGTGGCTCTGAGAGAGATCCGCCGCTACCAGAAGTCCACCGAGCTGCTCATCCGTAAATTGCCTTTCCAGCGCCTTGTGAGAGAGATCGCTCAGGATTTCAAGACGGATCTGCGCTTCCAGAGCTCCGCCGTGATGGCACTGCAGGAGTCCAGCGAGGCTTATCTGGTCGGTCTGTTCGAGGACACAAACCTGTGCGCCATCCATGCTAAGAGGGTCACCATCATGCCCAAAGACATTCAGCTGGCCCGCCGCATTCGCGGAGAACGCGCTTAAATCCCGCTATAATAACAACTCAACGGCTCTTTTAAGAGCCACCACATCAACTGAACGACATGATTTCCAACGTTTTCACAAACATAAATAGAAACGTAAGTAGAGCCAATGATTAATATTATTGTGGTTAGCTTGATTGCTCAATATCAAGAATTATCTTTCTTATCAGTGTCCCCTCAAGCAGAAGAGATGTCCCGCGTTTTTGTTCCCATTAGTCTGCGCTAAATCATTCCTCTTAAAGTCGTCTGATCACATGTAAATTACACTTCCCTTCCTCAAACACACTGTTAATACTCCTTTTGCTAGTTGATAAAAAGCAGCCGAATTATGGCTAGGGTCGTCTATCATTCTATCTGATCTAATCACTACTGTAGTATTACAAATATATCTGTTGACCACAAAGTGAGATATTTTGAAAGTATTTAGGAAAACAAACCCTTTAGTGCACCTTTGTCTACAATTTAATTGTTCATGTTGTGGCAGTCGATGAATTCAGAGAATTGAAAATTGCTAACATTCTTACTAATATCTTTAGCTGTGTTCGTCAGAACAAAGTAATTTAAACGGGTATGAAATACGAGGCAGAATAAATGATGACAGATTTTTTTGGGTGAACTATCACTTAAAGTTTGTTTATTTTCTCAGAATATCTTAAACATCGTGCTTTTTAAAGTTACACTATAAAGAGATTTACTGAAAGCTTTGGGGGCAGAGGCGCGAAGAAAAGCATGTAAATTACGTGCTCTGGTCCCGCCCTCGTGTGCATGTTTCTTCTAGGTCCTATAAGCACATGTTTAAGCCCTCCACTCACGGTTTGCTTTCATTGATAAACTTTAATATTAGTTGTCAACATCATGTCTGGAAGAGGCAAAGGTGGAAAGGGACTCGGAAAGGAGGAGAAAATTCATCATCTTTAATGTTTGTTCGTGATAAGCATCCAGGTCATCACTAAGCCTAAAAATATTCTGTTAATCACGAAAGGCGGATGTGAAGTATTCAGGAGAACGTTAGTCCTTGACGCATTGAATTGTTCCTGGAGAACGATATCAAGTAAAAGACAGTCACCTATCACGTCGTCAGAGACAAGAATGTACGCGTATGAAAGCGATAAGGCTGAATACAATGATGTATTGTTTGGGGTGGTTAAATGTTTGTTTTGAAGTAGAAAATTTGAACACAACGGCTCTTTTAAGAGCCACCCACTGTCTCACTCACAGAGTTGAATTTCTGAAGTTATATTACATGGAAAGATCTACTAAGAAATACAAGATTTATATTACTGGTGACGTTTCGGTGAACTCCTACTTTTACAAATGTTTCAGTGTTCCCTTCTCTCGCTCGAAAAAGAAACACCATCAGTACAGTATAATATATGAACATAAACACGTTAATAATGTATAAAAGGATGTTATGCTTTCTGTACGAAATATTTGAGTGACTGTGATGACACGATTACGTGATTATGCCATAATTTAGAGTTAATACAGAAATACACGTCTTTTTAAATCAAACTCGAAAAAGAGCGGGAAGTGCCGATAAAGGAAATTTAATAACTTGTGGGAGGGGCACCTTCAAACATTAGACCTTGGACGGGAAACGCTTTCATTGGCTCTCTCTCCGACCCGTCAAACTATGAGCTGACCAATAGAGGGTTTTTGGCAGACGACGACACCCAATCAGAGCACGCGCCCGTGACCCAAACACTTGCATGCGGGAGTGAATAAATAATCCTGAGCAGTAACTATCACACACTTCTCATAATAACTCCAAACGAGCAGCATCATGCCTGAACCAGCCAAACCCGCGCCCAAGAAGGGCTCTAAGAAGGCCGTCACCAAGACCGCGGTTAAGGGAGGAAAGAAGCGCAGAAAGTCCAGGAAGGAGAGTTACGCCATCTACGTGTACAAAGTGCTCAAGCAGGTCCACCCCGACACCGGCATCTCTTCCAAGGCGATGGGCATCATGAACTCTTTCGTCAACGACATCTTCGAGCGCATCGCCGGTGAGTCTTCTCGTCTCGCGCACTACAACAAGCGCTCCACCATCACGTCGAGAGAGATCCAGACCGCCGTGCGTCTGCTGCTGCCCGGTGAACTCGCCAAACACGCCGTGTCCGAGGGCACCAAAGCCGTCACCAAGTACACCAGCTCCAAGTAAAGCGCCGCTTTCAACTGTCGCACACAAAGGCTCTTTTAAGAGCCACACACTTTATCCTTTAAAAGAGATTCGCATGTTTAAGTTGTGCGGTGTATTTTTCATTATGGTTATGATTTAAATTGAGACGCGACATACGGCGTTAAAATGTCAACAAATCGTTTCATCAAAAATAAACATGTTTTAAAGTTAATATAAAATGAAAAGGTCTGACTCCATACTGGTTGCAGGATTATCTCAGAAGATGGCGGTATTTTACCGGATATAAACTATCAGAGTTCGGTCTTCACCTGTTTTAATGCTGAAATACACTACAAGACTGTGAGAATTTGGGTTTTGTCTGTGTCCCATGCTTATTGTGTGAAATGCATTATTGTTTACAACTCATATCATAACGGATGTATTTTAATGATGTTTGTGCATATATCATATCTAAGGTCACATAAGGTCAAGTATGGACCTAGTGGAACGAATCTTCCCACTCAATGTATACCAGGCCTTGTGAAATAACGTAGCTGAGCTTTCTCATGATCATGGGACATGTCCGACCGGTCACGATGACATGAATCCAGTCAAGTGATAACCTTGATGACATACTGTCTTTGAATGTTCTAGATGATGGAGAACAGGGAACTGAGACATATGTTGTCTTACCCTAATAAGGAGATACCAATGTCTGGTTATTTTCCATGACCAAAGTTACTTCCTCTTTTATGCATATATATATTGGACCTATATTCAATAAACGTTGGACTCTGATTGAACTGCACATCTCTGTGTCTGGTCATTCTTGGTCTCCTGGATCCAGAAACTCTGAAGGTTCAATCGACTAGACTCTTCGACTTAGAATAATCAAACTTAGATTTACGGGACAGTAAGAAATAATCTTACAAAGACTTTTGCTCAGATCTTCAGTCTAAACTTGTCTCTGAAAGTCTGTAATTTGTCAAATCTTCAGACTGACAGTGTGTTTATGAAACTTTCATCAAAAAGTCTGCAAGTGTTTGATGTCTAACATCAGTTTAGACAAAATTTTGTTGTTTTTTAAAGTCTTGTAGTGTATTACAGTCATAGAGGTGTTTTATCATCACACACATTCATGTCATCTATAGTATTTATGATCAAGATCTCTCTTCGCTGCTCTTGTGTTTGATCTTCATACAAAACTAAACAGTCGTGTGCAGAACTTACTCTTATTCTATAGATCTCTGAAGTGTAAATGTGCCAAAGATGATTTCATATGAAACATTTAATGTTAAATATATTTACATTTGTTTGATCTTCCCTTAGATAAAATAGCCATGGTTGATTTTCATAAGGATTTAATTAGTGTGACAAAGTTATTAAAATCGTAGAATTAATTTTCGTGCATTACGGGCAATAATGTAAAACTTACTGCAGTAAAACACAATCAGAAGTCTTTAGATAGAAAATGTACATGCTTTTCTGACTTGAAAATACTATTGATAATATGTATTTAATTTAAAGATGCTTTGAAGATGTCTTTAAAGATCGATACCACTGATAAACAATTGCTCAACTTCAAATAACCTAAACATGTGATATTTTGATAAGATTTTATCTCAAAACCTGATTAGCAATTTAATGACAACTTCACTGGTTTTGCAAATATTAAATACAGTGAGAAGTCCAGCAACTCTTTCACTGAAAATATGAGTGATAACAATCCTCACAGAAAGACAATTAAATATGCAGTTCAGGAACCAGGAAGTCGATACTGAAGACAGATCTGCATGCAGTTTTCTGTATCGTTTTTTTATTTAGTGCTTGTACTTAAATCACTTTCTTATTCTGTAAGTATTAGCAGGGTTGTCAACTCTAACACATCTAGAGTGGGTTAGACACACACTTTCGGGCTCTATCACTATGTGACAATAAGCCAATGTCGAGTAAATACAGGATTGTTTACATTAATGTTTATTGGAACAAAAATAACTCCATATATATTAAGCCTCTGTTTTCCCTTCTGAAACTTTCCACGGATGTCTTGCTGTGGATGAACCGGTCAGGCTGCCAGGTACCGTTTTCGCCTATTGCAGCATTTGTTGTCACTGAGAGGCATCTATGGCGTAACCTCTCTGATATACAGACATCTGACAAATTTTAAACACCGTAGTCGACAGATTTCAAAAAGCATGTAAGGTGGTCACAGCACTCTAGCAATATATGTAGTCGTGATCTTTCATCTGGGGCTGCGACCCCAACCAGCAGCAAGATCCTCATACTGTGCAGTGCAAACAGTGAGTGTCACTTTCAGAACACCCTCTATCTCTACATGTTCTAGTAACTTCCATGCATGTTTCTGATCATTTCTTTATCCAGATCACAGTAACTCCCCCTGTAATCTCAACATCCACCCTTAACTCTGTTTCTTTCTGTTATAACATTTGTTTCCTCTCTCCCACCTGCTTTGCATCCATGGTAGCCTCCTCCCCCCCTACCCACACAACCCTTTCCTGATCTATTTATGTTGAATTAATGAATGAGGCATTTATATAGTTTTATATAGCGTATTATTGTTTATTGCTGTACACCGAAAGCACTTTACAATCACATGAGGCGGGTCTCTCCTCAACCAGAACCAGTGTACAAGATAGTCTTTGTACAACTTTAACATCCTGTCTTGATAATGTCTGCCCTCTCACATCTAGGCCTGCACGTATAACACCCTCTTGCCCTGCTGTCTGAGACTATGTGACCATTGGATCAAGCTAAGGGCTGAGGAGAGGAAGTGGTGCAAGTCTAGAGATCCTGTTGACCTCATTAAGTATCAATATCTTCTCAACTCCTTTGCACTGACATTGTACTGAGACTGCTGTCCTGCCTGTTGTTGAAAACCTATGACAGACAGGAATTTACTCACTCTGCTTTCAATAGACAGCACCTCACTGGGTCCAAGTATTAAGGCACACGGGTTCTCATCAGTGGTGGAAACTTTACTGAAATATTGTACTTAAGTAAAAGTGTTGTTACTTTTTTTACTAAAATTTATTCGAGTACAAGTAGAAGTACTGAAAAATAATATGACTCAAGTAGGAGTAGCTAAGTAGTTTGCTAAAAAACGACTCAAAGTGCAGTGATAAAAAGTACATTACTTGACTATTGTGGTCTATTTGTGAGCATTATTGAGAGGTAAACATGCTCATGTAATAATTCATTGACTGAAGGGCACTTACATAAAGACCACAAGTGAGACGTACAGAGTCAGAACACTTGACTGAATTAACAAATAACTTAGGCTTGGATCTACTGATTTACACATTTCAGTTCGACAAAATGAATGAGGTCATGTTACTGAGCGACATACAGTATTTTACTTTTTATTTGGCTGGTTTTATTTTTAACTTCACTAATATTCTTTTATATTTTGTTACTGTTAGAATGTAATATTCTCAATGTCCCCTACAAAATATTATTCTATGGTTGAAAAGTCTAGTCGACGGAACACACAGAGTTGCAGCGCTGGAGACAAAGTTTGACACAGACACCAGGAGCTTGTTCAATCAGAGTCCAATGTTTATTTGTATAAGGACTAATATTTATAAGATTAAAAGGAGGTGTCATAAAAAACCACTAGAGAGTGGAAAATCACCAGACTTTATGTTTAGTCTTATTCCACCTGAAACAATCAGATGCGATTACAAAGTACGTATTAAGCATCAAAACACATCAGTTCACATCATTAGGAGCCTTGAGATGGAGACCGATAGTCACTCAGGTCAGTACGACTCTCAACGAGGTTTAAACAACAGGAAAGTAAGGCCCATATTAGGGTGAAGGAAGCTTATACTAATCTTAATGAATACATATGATAGACAAATGTTCTATTAGACACAGATGATATATTTAAAGAGGACAGAACGAAATCCAGATTCTCACAGTTACACTTTTTGATTAGGTACGCTTTTTCTAATATTATCTTTTTCTTTCTGGTAATCATCTTGTGACCCCCGGGAACCCCTGCAGTAGACTTTGGTAACTCCTCCACTAGAGGTAACTGTTTGTTGGTTGAAGAACAAGAGATATCAGATGAGCAGAAAGAACTGACAGAATGTTGGACCTGCTTTAATATTATAAAGACTTTCCAGCAGAACGCGTTAGGACCCGTGACACTAAGGCTTTTAGCAGAGATACTCACAGATATCTTAAAGAGATACTTTCCAGGAGAGAGATGTTGAAGAGAAAGATGGTCTTGAAATCACCCCTGAGGAGGTTTGCTTTGATTCGGATCAGTATGTGAGTAACATACTAACATATCAAGATATGTTGTTGTTGTAATATTGCGGTGTGACGGAACAGCTTTGACTGTCATTGTTTATAGAGGTGTCAAGTAACGAAGTACAAATACTTTGTTACCTTACTTAAGTATACATTTTTGGTTATCTAAACTGTACTGGAGTAATTATTTTTCAGCCGACTTTTTACTTCTACTCCTTCCATTTTAAAAACAGCCTCATTATTCATATTTCATTCCGGCTTGTCATCGTAAAAAAAACCTCGCTCCATCCGGATAGAGTGAATTTGATTGTGGTTGGGTGAGAAGTATAAACATACTTGGTACTCAAAATAGCGTGAGATGTCATTTTAATTAAGTGGGGAACTTAACAGGGTTTTGTTACGTATACAGCAAATCCGAGTCAAGAATTTGAGACGTCTATGTGATATTCGTAATATTATCTATATACAGAGATTAAAATAGGCCATTCCTCCATTTAATGGCTTAAAACTATACAAATACCTGAACAAGTCACTGTTTAATATAAACATGTCGAAGTCTCTACTGAATGCATACATTTAGATTTATAAATACTGCAATATGAAGCGTTTGCAAATACCTTTTATTACATGCGGATTTATTTGGACAAACGCTGTACGAATGGCGTAATGCGCCATCTAGTGGATGTGTGTGGTAGTCTCTTGAGGGCGCTTTATTCTTTACATTTTCTGTTCAATTGTTTGATGAATTATTGCTGATTACAATAAAATGTATATTATGCGTAGTATAAACTATTCAAGGTGTGCCACACATGAGCATAAGATATTTGCACAAAGCATCAACCTATTTTATTCAATATTGTTTAGGTGACTGTTAAACTGATAAACATTTGAACTGATATTTCCAAAATTGCCAGTCAGAATTTAGTGATTATAACAGTTTGGTTTTGTGTAGCTAAGTGAAAAATATATTTTTTGGCAAATAGTTTCCTGGTTTTAATCATGTAACATTTAATAAGTAACATTAAAGACTATTTTGGGGGGATTGGGGTTGGGCGAGGGTGCATACAGTCTTGTTTAGCACAAACGTCGGATTTCAGTTGACTACTTAAATAGGCTGAACATGTTTGTTAAAGAATAAAGTTTGTGCTGTCAGTTTTGGTTTTAATGTTGTGAAATCACAGTTGTAGTATTCAAGGTTACAAGACAGATTTTTATATATTTTTTGCATTTACAGATGCACTTAAACATCTTGATGTGAGGTGTTCTGAAGCTTTGAGGAGTTTTGTCAAATGAAAAGTTGTGTTTTGAATTGTGTGCTTATTTTTAACCTCATGTAGATTTTCAAATCATCTGATCTTGGAAGATTGTGCTGATAACAAGGGAGCAAATGAAAACAACTGCCTGCACTTCATGCCACATTGATCTTAATTCAAGTGTTAATTCATATATTTTACCTAAAATGCTGTAGCAGGTTTCTCACGCCGTAACCGCATCTATGACAAGGTTGAGGCAGATGAGATGTTTCCATCCAATAACTCTGATATCCTGCATTAAAGTGAGAGAAGTGAAGCAGTGAGACCAAGAGAAAAAAGATAAAGTCTCTTCACCAATACTATGATTGGGTATCATTTGCATTTTGACTATTTTTAAATGTTGCTTACATCAGAAAACAAAGACTTTGCATCATTTTAACAGCATGATCAATAAATTAGCTTAAGTTCAATGATGATTCATGCATAATTGTGAGGGACTGAGAGGCCAAGGAAAGGAAAAAACAGATTTACTATGAAGATAGTCATTTTTTTTATTTGATCCCGGATAAAATTTCAAACAAAAATTTGTTGCAACAAAATAAAAGTTACATAACGTCAAACAAAGGGAAACTGCCCAGCATGGACGGCCTTCCACAGATGTGACCCTGGACAACAAACCAGTCTTGTAGGATTCTGAGAGTCGAAAAAACTAAATATTGAGAAAATTGTCTTGTTGTTAATCAGAGGCACTGTGGCAGGCCATCCACTCACAAAATAAAGGTTTTTGTATATTTAAGGTAGGAAATTTACAAAATATCTGCATGGAACATGATCTGTACTTAATATACTAATGATTTTTGGCATAAAAGAAAAATCAATAATTTGACCCATACAATGTGTTTTAGTCTTTTACTATAAATGTTCCTGTGCTACTTAAGACTGGTTTTGTGATCCAGAGTCACAAATGAACAAACACAGACCTTGTAAAGAAAAAGATGGATCCATTCTAAACAAGAGGGGACAACCAAACATACATTACATTTACCACATAACACTAAACACATCAAAATGTAATGAACAAATACAGCTGAAATCAAAACTAAAGGAAAGCTAAATAACCAAATAATGTAAATCTCAGCAAAGGAATCAAATCAGCAAAGATTCCCGGTTTCTACTAAAAGCATTACACACATATGTGTAAAATCTGATCAAATAAAGCTCGCTGTGACTCATAAAGAGAGGAATTTATTCAATAACTGCTGACATCACTGTGTCTTCTGGATGAGCGTTCTGAGTCCTTCTTCTGTTTTCTGAGAAGATAAAAGTCAATAAAAGTGATGAAGTTCTGCTGTTTGTTTTCTGGATTGTTTCAGGTGAATGTGAATGATGATGATGATGATGATGATGAAACTCACGCGCTCTTCCTGCACAGATGATCTGAAGAAGAATGACAGTAGGAGCAGCAAACACTGACACCTCAACAATCACTAGAATCACTAGAAGACACAAGAACACCATTAAATCATCAAACTCTCAAACACTACACATGAGAAACAAACACAAGATGAGTTCAGTGAGAGTTTCACTCATGTACTTATGTAACAGGACACATGGATCACAATTAACACTTCATACCTCTTATTATTATTGATGTTGTAGTTGATGCTGTAAAGAACAAAGTTTAGTTAAGATGAGTCATAATGTGGAAACGCACACATGCATTATAAGCCATTGCAGACTAAGACACATTAAAACAACATGATAGAACTGAGTTTAACACTTTACATTTGTGAATTAAATATACCAGACTTGAAAAGTTACGCCTGTGAATATGATTGCGCTAAATGAGTTGGAGTAAAGACATATGGGATATGTAGTCCGTTGTGAATGACAACGGTTTGGAAATTGACCTTTAGTGGATGACAAGCGCACTACAGCTGGTGATCATAACAACAATAAAGCAGTGACATTTTTATTCTCTTCTGTTGACGAAATTCAGAGTTTAAACAAGTGATGAGAAAAGATAAAAGGGTAAATAATTTGAAGCTACATTTATTAATATAAAAACATGTAGAAAAACGAATTCTTTACAGACTATAAATCATGGAAGACTCTAGAATACAGATTTATTTGGTGTTTTTTTAATAACTTATTTAGGGAGAGTAATTGATTCTTTCTTATAAAGAGTGTGCTTAGATTTTTTAGCATGAACTTTTTTTATTTATTTTTACAATAAACCTACCACCATAGATTTAATTTTTCTTTTGTGTGTGATATTTTTTTTTTTGCAATAATCAGCTACTTTTCTTATTTCAACCAAGACCAACCGTAAGTCTTCTTTCCAAAGAATTCATGAGTTATTGCCATTTTAGTTCAAACATGTGTTTTTATGTAGGCTCAAAAAGAGCTCCGACAGTTAAACCCTCTTTGTTTTTTTGGATGGATGTGCATGGTGATGTTTTGGGTCGTTTCGTTGTACTGTTAGCTCTGCTGTTGGCTAACTTCTCCCAGGCTACAATTAAAACTTGCCGTATGCCGTAAAGCAGGTGATGTACTTAAAAAATGATTTTTTGATGCGGTTCACCAGAGGTGGGACTAAGTCATTGTTTTCAAGGCACACGTAAGTCTCAGGTCTTAGCATTCAAAGAGACATAGAGAGACATAGGCCTACTTTGAAACGTAAAGCACCTGTTACATTTACAGTCTGATCTGAAGTTCTGTAATCCGTGTAGATCTGCCTTGTATGTCATTTATACATGTTTATGGATGCTCATGTATTCATTCTTGCACGTCGTATCTTTCAAAAATATACTTTAGAAATAAATTATCTTAAATACAGTTTTTTACATACGGCAAAAATGACCTGTTATGATTTTATGTGTAGTTTTCTCTCCTAAAGGGAAAATATTTGATTGGGGAAAAAACTGGAGGGTCAATAGTTCACATTTATCCTTTTATTGTTAGCTACTGTTTTATTGTGAATGTATGTATGCAAGCTTTACTCATTATTTTTTCTCTAATTGCAGGAAATTGAGAGAGGAGTTCAAAAGGATTGAAGACTGACCGAGAGCTGTCAGTTGAGCACATCAGTGACTGTGGCAGACTTTATTAGGTAGAACTCAGGAATCAACTTGTGACCTTCCAGTTCTTTCTGTATGAGGTGGCCATGCAAAGCATGTACTTTTACGGCATAAAATGTTTTGCAGCTTTTGAAGCATTTTAGTTCATCAACAGTTGAAAAGAATAGTGTGATAAGCTAATGTTGAAATGTTGATGTATATAATACTATGAAGCAGAAATACTGTGTCGGGATTGATTTCATTGGTGGTTATTACTGCAAAACCATATCAAGTCAGTCAAGTCAACTTTATTTTATAGCGCTTTTCACAATTTTCATCATGTTACAAAGCAGCTGTACATGAAACATACGACTATAAGCAAAACATTAAAGTCACAAGTTTAAACAAGAACAAGTGAACCACACACCGAAAAACAGACAAGCTCACAGGTCATACACTACCGCATGCATAAAACACAACTTCACATGCACTAAGAACAATATCGCACACACACACACGCACGCATGCATGCACACACACATCAGAAACACAACTCCACATGCGCAGAGCACAACTCCACATGCACTGTTACAGTTCTGGGATTGGTTTTGCTTGCTTTATGGTTTGCTATAATAGCCACCAATGTTGATGCTTGTAATATTGTGTTAAGATTGATTTAATTGGTTACATTATTTTGCTATAATAAGCACCTTGATGTGTGTGTTTGGATTTGTTTTTCTATGTGTCTGCATAAAACAGACTTAACGTTGCAATAATGATTTACTACATTTTTTTCTGAATGCTTAAAACCTTACTGTGATTCTTAGCACAATTTCTAAAACTATTAATACTTATACAACAAAACCAATCACTGAGTTTGGAAACTAAAAACACAAACACTGCTTTGCACTCAGTTTGCAATTTTGTAACACACACTTTGCAAACTGTAGGTACAATCCACTGCACAGCACTCTTTTTGCGGAACTGTAAACACAACTGACTGCTTTACACTCAATTTCCAAATGATCAACACACTCCTAGCCAAACTATACACATTCATGGTTATTTTTACACTATTTGTGAAAACTGTTTTAGATAATTAGTTCACTTTGCAATCAGCCTAAGCACTATAAATAAGCTACAGGTAAGCTGTCCGTGTGGAGTACATTGGAGGGAGCAGGAAGAGTGAGAAGAGTGAGAATAGAGGAGGCCCAGGAAGAGGACGTGGAGGTGAAGAAGTAGGAGAAAGAGGACGACAAGGACAAAGAGGTGAAGTTAGAGAAGAGACAAGGAGGAGCTAGAGGAGGACAAGGAGGGGAAAGAGGAAGGTTAAGGAGAATATGAAATATAATTACTGATGACATCAGAGCTACAATAGTGGACCATGTAATCAACCATGGAATGACCCTGTGGGAAGCTGGCCAAGGGGTTCAGCCTAACTTGAGCTGCTACACTGTAGCAACCATCATAAGGACATTTCAAAATGAAAATCGGTTAGTACAGTCACTTTGCACTAAGATTTGTAGCACTGCCATATTCTAATGAGAAACAAAACAATACCATAGATGTTAAAATACTGAAATTGTTACTTTACAGAATTGCTAGACGACCAGATGCTGGGGCAGAGGAAGAATTTTCACTGCAGAACCAGAAACCCATATAGTTATATGGTGATTGCAAATAATTCCCTAAGGCTACGCGAAATTCAGCAGCGCATAATTGAGGATGACACCACCTTCCAAAACATACACTATGTGAGCATTTCTGTATTAGGTTGCGTACTTGCCCGCAACAGAATCCGAATGAAACAAATCTACAGAGTACCTTTTGAAAGAAACAGTTACGTGTAAAACAGCTGCGATATGACAATGTGCAGGTAAGCTATAGTATCATTGGTACTGAATTTGGAAGAGCATACTGTAGTGCTGTGCATGGACCTGCTGTTCTGAATTTGTTTTACCTTGTCCAGAGAGTGATGGAGCTAGAGGCAGATATCATGGGTCATGAGCAGTTTTTTGTGGATGAGGCTGGTTTTAAGCTCACTAAGACAAGGAGACGTGGCAGGAACATTATTGGACACCGTGCCATAATCAATTTCCCAGGACAACGTGGTGGTAACATAAATGTGTGCAGCTATAAGTCAAAATGGTGTTGTTCACCATCATGCAACCCTGGGCCCATATAACACTGCCCACATTATTACATTCCTGGACACCTTAAATGACATGCTCACTAATGTTTAGAGACCAGAGCAGACCAGATACGTCATCATGTGGGACAATGTTAGTTTCCATAGGGCTGATTTGGTCAGCAACTGGTTTATAGATCACCCACACTTCACTGTACTCAGCCTCCCCCCATACTCTCCATTCTTGAATGCAATTGAAGAGTTCTTCTCTGCCTGGTTCCTGAAGGTCTATGACCGTCATCCCCATCAACGCAAAGCCCTTTTACAGGCAATTGAGGAGGCATCATGTCAGGCCTGGATACGCCATTCCAGAAGATATTTTCCCCGGTGCCTTGGACTAGAGGACATTTCATGTGATGTAGGCGAAATTTTGTGGCCTGACCCAGAGAGGCGACATGATGTAGACTGATTTCTTTTTTTCCTCAGTGAAATTACTATTTTGTTTTGACTTGGAAAAAAACACTTGTGTTTGTTTTGATGTGTGTAAATAAACACCAGTACTTGAAGTTTGGATCCCTCTATGTTTACAGAACTTAGACAAAAGTATGACCTCAAACTGACATAGCCTACCTTGTGCACAGAGAAAGCAAAAGCCAGATGTGTTTTTTATTCATACCATCAGTGTGTAGTTGTGTGTTTATTAATGTGATGGCTTGTGTTAACTGTTTGATACGAACAACATACCATTTTTACGAAGGTTTGAAGAGTTAAGCAAGGTTTATTAGCTTTTGCAAGAAAACTACAATGTTTTGCTGATTTGGTGAAGGGTTTTCTTATTTCTGTGTAGAGTTTTGCAAAAATAGCCAATAGTTACAAAAAATGTGCTTAAGCCATCAGAAAAACTGTAAGAATTT
Organism: Triplophysa tibetana; assembly: GCA_008369825.1. Taxonomy (NCBI): domain Eukaryota; kingdom Metazoa; phylum Chordata; class Actinopteri; order Cypriniformes; family Nemacheilidae; genus Triplophysa; species Triplophysa tibetana. Next base: position 20,118,179 of record CM017897.1, read on the forward strand.
AATAAATACTTTTTGATACAGTTGAGTATTTTTTTTTTTACCAACAACAATGGTAAAAAAAATCTGACATTTACAATAATAACACATTCTATTTACTTATTACTCCAAGTTATTTTTATGTAGAATAATCAATTAGATTTACAAAACTTTCTTATTACATATATGGTGGTTTTTCTATTATAGTACTGAGTTTTCTTATATAAAATGAAACATTTAGTTAGTTATAGTTTTCATGTATTTTTATGAAATAATATTGGGCCTCATGTATAAGTTTGAGCTCTTGAAAACCTGCATGAACAACCAACATCTTATCTTAACTGTTTAAGATAAGTTTGGTTTGTCGCATAGAGTCAAGGACGCTGGGTATCTCTAAACAGTGAGCTCATTTTTAAAATTGTAAGTAAAGTAAATTGAACAGCATCAAAAAAAATCCTTTTCAGTGTAAATAAAGGAATAAACGCTCACTGACCTGACAGAAGACACAAGTGAGACAGCCTTCCCATTTCTGATGAATTTAAAGTGTGTAATAAAACTGAAACAGTAGGAATATGAATCATGACAAACGTTTAAATTAGAAAAATGATTTATAAAACAACAAAAATCTGAATATTCTGTTTACCTGTATGAACAGACGGAAGATGAAACACTACTGACTTCTGATGTGTCTTTCGTATGAATGTTTTATGTTCTGTACATCCTGACCATGAATCCTCATGCAAATCTGCCTGAATTACATTTCGTGCCAACCCTGGCAACCTTTTCCAGGTTGTTTTTAATATGAGGCTCTGTATTCAAATAACAAATATCTGGGAGACACAAAGTGCCATTTTTGTTTAGCCAAAGCAAACAAAGAGTCGTTGTTCTTGGGTTAAAGGACAGAACGTTCCTGACATGTTAACATGATGAGTCTTCACACACAAAACAAAAACATCACCTCACCTGAATATTCCATCATAGAAGTCATAAAATGTCTTACTGATTTTTTTGTAAAAGTCAACTTCGACTGTAACCTGATAAATGATATTAGATGATTTAATCATCATGAAATGACTTGATTCACAGATTGTGTTTTCCAACATTCAATCTTCCCAGTCAACAAGATGATGTCATAGTGATGTCACCATGAGCTTCCAGAATACTCACCATGAGGTCAAAATGTAACCTCACATCAAACTCACTGTGTGCTCAAACTGTGATGTAACTCTTGTACTGTGATCTTAGAGGTTTAGATGTGACTGGTTTGTCATTTGAAGTCATCATTATGATGATGAGTGTTTGCTTTAGTTGAGCTCTTGACTCTACAGTGTTTGACTTCTCTTCCCCAGTGTTAACTCAGCACTGCTCAGAGTACATATGGTCCCACTCTACAAAAGTGTTAAAGTAACTGATGGAGTGTTGAAGATGATGAGCTAATGAAGTGATTAATTAGAGATGATTAAGCTTTAATGATGATCACCTGCTGTTAAAAAGCAGTTCTTGACCTTGTGAGATTTATTGTCTTTTTATCTTTAATTGATTTAATCTTGTGTTTCTCAATCCTTCAGTGATTCTGCTTTTTGACAGCAGGTGTTCATCATTAATGCTTAGTCATCTCTTACAGTTTTTGCCCATTGCTTACACACTTTTTGCAGAAATTGTGTCATTATGTCAAAACTCTACACCCAATCAAATTAGACATAGCACATCGAGATTAACAACTCACATCTATGCCAAAATAAAACACTGCAATCAAAACTTATGCTCCTTTCTAAAAATTATATTCTTGAATAAAAACCATACACAAGAACCATTTGAATTTTTCTTTCATATCACCAGCAACACACTGATGGGCTTTATTTAAAACACTGCAGTCTTTGGATTTCTAATATTTAATTTTTCATTTTCAGATGTTTTTACAAAAAACAAACATTCTTACAAAAAGAATCAAAAATTTTATTTAGTAACAAAACAAAACAAAGTAAAAAACAAAAAAACTGAATAAATTGCTATTGGAAAAAGCAACTCATTTGTGTGTTTTGTGTTATGGATCCCGCCTTCTGTTCGGCTCTGGCCACAGACCTCATCCACATCACAGGCAATGTCCTCACGTGCTAGGCATCGGGAAAATATCGCCTTGTGTGCCGAATCCACCCTTGTATTGATTCCACCTCAGTGTCTCCGCATGCCTCTTCCATGCTTGCAGAAGAGTCATGCGGGCATGTGGTTGCCGATCATAAACTTTCCACCGCCATGCTGAAAAGAATTCCTCAATTGCATTTAGAAAGGGGCTGTATGGGGGCAGGTATAAAAGTCTGAAATTATTATGGTTGTTGAACCACTCTTGGACCAGAGCAGCCCTGTGGAAACTTACATTATCCCAGACGATAACAACCTAGGCTGCTGTGGTCTGTCCTGCACAACTACATGTAGTGCATCTAGAAATTCAAGGATCTGTCCTGTATTGTAGGGACCTACAGTGGCATGATGACAAGACTCCTTGACACTTATTGCGGCACACAAAGTGATATTTCCCCCACGCTGCCCTGGGACATTTACAATTGACCTTTGTCCAATTACGTTACGGCCCGACGCCTGGTTTTGGCCAGATTGAGCCTGCCTCATCCACGTAGATGAACTCATGTACCAGTTCAGCGGCATCAAAATCCATAATTGTCTGTAACCGAAAAAGATTGAATAGTGTTACAGAAAAGACACACAGTAACTACAATGTCTATATTGTCACAGGCCGGGTATGTAGGGCAGGATTGGGTCAGTATAGACAAAAACTACAAGCTATAGGCAGGTCAGGTGGCAACATAAACCCTTATTCCACATCAAATATATAGTATGTAAAGTAAAGTGAAACACCTGCACATAATCACAACGAAGATCCTTGACCCTGTCACTGTTTCTCAAATGGGACTCTGTACAGCTGCTTCATTCTGAAGTTATGTTTCTGTAGGATGCGACTTAGTGTAGAAATGCTGACCCTGTTGATATTGTTGAAGACTTCTTATTTGCAATTATGCATTGTTGCAACTCACGAAGTCGGATTGCATTATTTTCTCGCACCATTTCAATGATTGCAAGCTCTTGTTGTTCAGTGAAGAGCCGTGCCCTTCCACCTTGAGGAGGTCGTCCAACCATTCTGTAGAAAATGCCACCACAAGATGTCATTAGATAGGTTCTTTTTCACAAAATGTACTTTCAAACTGTGAACACCACTGTAACATCACAATGGTATTCCTTTATATATACTTCACATCACTACCTATTTTCGAAAAGTACAGTAATCCTGTAATTCAAATCATCATGCTATACATACAGTAGGTGGAAACTTGAGGATATACCTGTTTCTCCAGTCGGAATGTTCTTATTACCGATGCTACTGTGTAGCGACTGAGGTTAGGGTGGACTCTTTGCCCAGCCTCCCTCATTGACAGGCCATGATTTATCACATGGTCCACCAAAGTTGCCCTGATGTCATCTGATACACGTCTCCGGACTGGTCCTCCACTTTCTCTTTGTCCACGTCCACGTCCAACTACCTCTGTCTTTGTCCTCCTCTTACTCGGACTCTCATTGCCTCCATGATTACAAAGATCTCACAATGGCTTATCTGAGGCCTATTTGTAGTGCTAAGGCTCAGACTGATTGGTGTTCTGTTTTCTGTGCAAGTGCTTTCAGGTGTGTATGTAAGTGCCTACGATTACTAGAGGAGCTATGCATTTTTAACAGAGTGTTTTCCCAATGAAAACAGTTGATTTCGCATTTGAACAAAGTGTCTAATCTAGGAAAACGTGTGAAGTGTTCCGCAGTAAGTGTGTTACAGAATTGCAAACAAAGTATAAAGTTGACAATGTGTTTAAGCTATGGTTACACTGTGTTTAAGTTATGCTACAAGAAGTTAGGGTTTTGAGGCTTTGGTGTAAGCATTTGGTTTAGTGTGTAAGCAATGGGCAAAAACTGTAATTGATCATTAATCACATTTTTTGTGTGTAGAAAACGTGTTGTTTGTGCGTAGAATACGTGTTGTTTACGTGTTAAAAAATCAACACGTATTTGACTCGTAAACAGCAAGAGTCCTATGCTTAAACAATGCGTTCTCGACGGGTTACGTCTTAGTTATTTTCCCTTTCGATTAATATACTTGTTATTCTTATGTTAATAAATGAATCGTTCTTAATACTATCCAGCGTGTAGTTTCCTTCTTTGTCACAGCTCCTTTTTTTCACAGTGAGGGTAGAGGATGTAAGCCAGTCCTGTTAAAGCTCAGCATTCACTGCCAGTTGAAGGGACTTTTACGGCACGGCCAGACTCAGACCTGCAGCTGATAAAGCTGAGCAAGGCTCCTCACCCCTAAATGCTCCTCAGCCCTGCTGTGATCTGCTCACTGCTCCAGTGTACGTGTGTTCATCACTTGCTGTGCGTCTTCACTACTCACTGGATGGGTTAAATGCAGAGGTCACATTTCCTCTATGGGTTACCATATCTGACAAATAGTTCGCTTTCACTTTTAAATAAAATTTTCCTGAATATCTTACCATACATTTGCATCTCTGCACTTTGCAGGTCTTTTAGGAGAGGCGTTGTAAGATTATTTCTTACTGTCCCGTAAAATCTAAGTTTGATTATTCTAAGTCGAAGAGTCTAGTCTAGTCGATTGAACCTTCAGAGTTTCTGGATCCAGGAGACCAAGAATGACCAGACACAGAGATGTGCAGTTCAATCAGAGTCCAACGTTTATTGAATATAGGTCCAATATTTATATGCATAAAAGAGGAAGTAACATTGGTAATGAAAAACAACTGGACAATGGTATCTCCTTATTAGGCTAAGACAGCATGAATTTCATTTCCCTATTTTCTAACATTCTAGGACATTCGAAGGCAGTATGAACATCAATGCGCTCATGTGGCTATTGTCAACTCTCGTGGCTGTTGGTGTAATGTCAGCTTGACCTGCCCGACATGTCCCTTGAGTATACTCCCTATGCAGAAAGCGCAGATGCATTGTATGCATTGTTTCACAAGGCCTGTTAATATTGAGTAGGAGTATTCGTTCACCTAGGCCCACACTTGGCCTGATATGGCTTCAGATATCATGAATGCCAAACATCCTTGAAATACGTTCTCATAATATGATTAGTGAACAATAATAACTTCAATACACTTCACACAAAAGTATGGGACACAGACGAAACCCAAATTCTCACAGCGGTATACAAGTACATTTAAAGCTTTGTCAACAAAGCGTTCATGCCTTGCAGCAGTAACTCAGTTGCTGTGTTTCCTTTGAGTTGTGTTTAGCTGAAAAATAAAACATACATAACATAATGTTCTGGGGGGATGTTCAGTGTTTATTTAGGGACTTTATTTAAATGTTCTTCAAAGAAAAAGAGCCAAAGTCAATAAATATGAGGCTGGAAAACAATCATATCATTTTTATTTGAGTAACATAGAAAAAGGATCCACAGATCCAAACACCACACAAGGTTATCTGTTGTGTTGATGATACACAGTTCTACAAACTCCTGCCTACTCCTCTACATTTTTTACATTTCCTTATCGTCCTCTTGAAACGTGTCAGTGCTCTTTGTGAGATGTTAATGAAATGTTTGCACATATTTCTAAAAAGCTTATTTTTAACACACGTCTTTGAGATTCATGTGTGCAGTGGTGAATATTTCCAACACACTGTGTACGATTTGAGGCATTTCATTCAAATACATTGCAAAGTTTCAATGAAATGAGCACCTGTTCCCGTAGACCTGGGAACACTTTTGCATGAGGATGACTCATTAACATCTGTGTAG
>CM017897.1:20124072-20224656 GCA_008369825.1 Triplophysa tibetana
TTACCCACCCATTTTCATATTAAACATGTATGCCTTTCTTTCTTTTGCAAAACACAAACATATATTTTTAAGAATGTTTCTAACACAACAACATTGGCTTCTTATCTATGGACACACTAAACTTGCAAGTTAATAGGGACCAAAAGTTTTTTGTTACCAACGTTATTCAAAATATCTTCTGTGTTCTGCTGAACCTCTACACTAAATCATCTAACCCTCCAACATGCATAACAACAGCAGTCTATTTACTTTGAGGTCCATTTCCTGTAGCATTGCGTTAACAACGCAAGGTTGTGGGTTCGATCCAAGGGGATTGCAAATACCTATGTAAAATGTATAGGATTAAGCATGTAAGTCGCTTTGGATAAAAGCGTCTGCCAAATGCCTAAATGTAAATGAAAATGTATACACGTTGATCTGTATGAATATAAATGACAATATGAAACAAGTATAATGTAATTTAGTGGCGGAAGGAGGTGCGCACTGCCAGTATATGAACAGTCAAACAAAACAGTATGCACAGTTATCAAAGATGTAAGTGCGCATACAGGAAAACTTTGTGTTCGTTAAGACAAGGCGATACGCACCTGTGAAGTGTGCATACAGTCAACGATGTGTTTCGCAAAGACGCGGCGCAGGTCAACACCTGTTCAGGCCTCTTGATCTCTTATTATGGGTGTCACAGATAAACAGAAGACCAGCAATAACAGCCATAGAATTTAGACCTATTACAAATCCATGCAGTCACAAGAGTATTCACATAACTGTAACTATGCATCAATACTCTCTCAGATTGCAATTTTTTTGCGGCCCAAATCCAGCCCACACCTTACTCCCCATACCACCTCATCTGGCCCACATACCACGTGGAATGATGGCACTTGGTCGGTCCACTCCTGTTTGCCAGATTTGGGCCACAGGCATGTCAAAGCTATGCCACATGTCAAACATCAAAACACATACAGCAGATCTGACCCGAAACAGTTCATTTCAATTCTGTCCCAGATTTATCCCAAAACAAACACCTTTCTGTGCTCCTGTTTGACAGAATTTGTATTGAGTTTCATTATTATAGTAATGATTGAGATATTAGTGGTGAACATCTGCTGTTAACAAACATCATCACTGCAGAAAAGATTAACAAAAATGGAAATGAAAAGATTTACCCAGAAAAACACAACAACTACAACCTGAAATACAACCTAGGTAACAAAAGTTTGTTATAAGAACGTTCCTGAGAGGTTGTTCACGATGCAAAGCTCATTCAGAAATCTTTCATTCTCTATGGTTCACTTTGAATGATCTCTTGTATTCGAATCGCTAGTGACTGAAAAGTTTGATAGTTTAAATGAATCAGTACATTCGTGTGCAAGTCGTTCTGAACACAACGTGCATTCATACTTGCGAACTCACTGTGTACAGTATACACTGATTCAACGATCCAACTGCACAACTAAAGAAATTACAATGATGTACGTCATGTTAATTTAAGAAAAATACTTAAATCGTACTTTGATGCCAAACAAACAGCCGTGCAACACAGGCTGGCTCTTGTTCTGCAACTCTTTTTAGTGCCTCAGTGTGCTGATTACGAAACAGCGCCTCCATTGTGGCGTAATGTCGCAAATGCGGTTACAAATGATAGTCCGCAAAAAAATGATTGTGCCGCAAAATTTTGCTGGTTTGGTTGCTATCTGGGCTGTGACAACCACATTATAAAAAATCTATTGTCTGTACAGATTGGAACCAAACTGAACAAATAGCTTTTGTTGATGACACCACCGTACACACATGGAACAATAATGTAGGGGATTCATTCCTGCATTTTAAAGGAATAGTAAATCCAAAAATTAAAATGTTGTCATCATTTGCTCACCCACCATTCTTACAAACTTGTTAAACAAATCTATTTTTTAGAACACAAATAAAGATACTTTAATTTAAGTCTGTAACTAAATTATTAGGGTCCCCACTGACTTTTATAGTAGTCTTTTGTCCTATTATGGGAATGACCCAATGTGACCCAAAATGACTTCGAAACAAACTTTTAATAAAATATCTTAATTTGTGTTCAGAATAACAACGAAATGTATACAGTTTTGTAACAACTGGAGGGTGACCAAATGATGACATACTCATTTAGCTTACGTGCTTCATGTTCTAGATTCCATAAGTGGGTTTCATGCGGACATACTGTTACTTTTACGTTGTTTTTGAGCGCATCATTTATTTGTGTATTCATGTCACAGACACCCAAATAATCACATGAGGATTTTGATCAAAGTTTTTTTCCACCTATGGAAGCGATCACATACATTCCCAGCCAGCAAAGACACATGGGGCCCAGATGGGTTTGATGTTGGCGGTCTTCTGGGCCACAGCTGGTTTTATCCGCGGGTTACATGTAGACCCCACATGGGTTAGCCCAGAGGAAATGAACATTGCTTTGTGTGCATACTACAGGCTGATAAATGTAACACTTGATGTTGTAGTTAATGAGATAATGAAGTGATAACAAGCAGAATCACTGATGAACACAGAAACAACAACTGACTTCAGCCACAATCCCACAAACACCATCAACATCTTTACTTATTTATATTATTGAGAATGAACATAGTTTTTTTTCTGTTAACGTTTTTATGAAAATAAGGGGTTTTATGTGTTCATTATGGTGATCAGTGGTTGGTTTTAGTCGGGTGGTTTGACTCCTGATTTTTTAAGTGTTAGTTTCTCTTGGACTGCTGTAGTTGAGTTTGTTATGGCGAGAAAAGAAAATCAGGAGAAAAAATATATTTAATTTAGTTGACTGGATAATAAGTGAACAGTAATCATTTCATGGGTTAAGTTATTAATCTTGTGAGTGACTTTTATATCAGTGATTCAAATAACTTTTCAAAACAGCACAGCTTCATTGGGAATAATTGAACAAGTTAAAAGTAGAACAAGCACATTGAAATCTTGTAGAACTTACCAGCCCACACACAGACATCAACAATCCACATATGAACCTCAACAATGGTGAAACGATTCATGCTGCAATGCATTCTGTGAGTCATGAATGAGGTTTGTATGATGCTTGTGGGCAATCCTGGTCCTGGAGGGCCACAGCTCTGCAGAGTTTAGTTCCGATCCTCATCAAAAACACCTGTTCCATCTAATCAAGACCTTCAGGATCAGAGTTTCCCAATGGAGGTCCTCGGGGCTCCACTCTCAGAATGTTTGACATGTGTCTCTATATCAAACACCTGATTCAACTCATCACTCTACTGACAGAATTTTTTACATGTGTCTCTATATTGAGATTGAGATTCAATTTTATTGTCATTACACATGTACAAGTACTATGCAACGAAATGTATCAAGAAGGAAATACAGCATAACATGAGGAAGGTGGGGAGAAAAACAAGCAAACAGTACACATAGACATGACTTGCAACAGGGTAAGTAATCCAGCTCCGGCAAGCAGCCATCCGGTCCTGCAGCCATGAAGGCGCTTTACACAGACCCGCTTGCCAAGCTGGCGGGTCAAAGCGATGGAGGCTTTGAATCGGTCAGGCGAATTGTATGTATGTATTGTTGGTCATCTAGTGTCCTGCGTGTTCAAAAATTGGACTTACTGGACTTCGGATGAACAAAAGTAGAAGTTTATTGATTTGAGGCTCAGCGCTGGGCTGTCTCACACACTCACTCTACGCACAGAGTATTACCAGAGATCAGCCCCGCCTAAACAGTGTACAACATATTTATATTTGTATTTGTGGGTGTATCTTCCAGCTTGCTCCGGACCGTGGCCAACCCCTGAGCGCCTCCACATTTGCTGCTTTCTTTGTGTCCAATGGAGTGATGTCTCATCTGATATTTTCGTAGACTACGCCCTTCTTCTTTTACTATCTGAAAAACAACACACTTCCCCAACTTCATCACATCTGTTAACCCCTGACCTGAGGCCCCAATGGCTATGGAATGTTGGGCAACCATAGCCGCACACACACACTCTATTCTCCTCGTTTTCTGCAACATATCATGAGACATAACAGAAGACATATCATAAGACATAACATAAGACATATCATAAGACATAACATAAGACATAGCATAAGACATAACATAAGACATAACATAAGACATAACATAAGACATAGCATACACATCCCCCACACAGTCTTCACATATGGTTTGTTTCTTAAAACCCTCGCTATATGGGTATGTGCATTGTATATGCAGGATGCTCTCCTGCATGGAATGCAACACACACACATACTCCCAACCCCCACATCCTGTTGAGAACATCATCTTGCACCCTAATATTCAAGCTTAGTTTTCACCCTTTTAAACATACACACATTATTCATACTGATATACACTTAATGCACACAGTTTTACTTATTGATTATACGTGATCCATAGAAAGAAAATAAAATGTAGTAAAAACGTAGATTGTAATTAAATGAACATTGTAATACAAAACAGAACTTTAAAACCCTTCAATCCCTCTCTTGACCTCTGAAAGAGGTCACAAACACATATCCCACATATTTAGTCCCTCTTCATTATATAGGGTACAACACAATCGTATTAAAAATTCAAAAATCTGCTAAAGTAATGCGTTTGAAGCTTATGAATTAAAACAAAATCAATATTTCTATGCATGGCTTTCTTCTTCCTCACTGTCATCCTGATAGTGGTCTGCTGCTAATAATGGCATTTCGTACGGGGGCGGGTTGGGGTCTCTTTTTTCTATGGCTGTCAAGTTCCAGTGTGGGAAGTTCTGGTTACAGATGCTTCCAAATCGATATGCACAGCTGTAATGTGGGAAGTTGTGGTTACAGAAGCTTCCCTCAGTCTTTTGCCAATGCACCTTTTATACCCAAGAATGATATACTGTACTCAATGTTCATTGTCAATACAATGGTCATTGTGAAATTTAGTTTAACTCGTGGCTGACGAGATCATCAAATGGGAGGTCAATTTATCTGTGAACAGGATTCCCCGATAAAGCCAATCCTCTTAGATTAGTGCAGGTAATCTCCTGAAGTTAAAAAGCTCTAATACATTCTTTGTTATGGTTTGAAGGAACCAGACTCCTTCACCCATCGCACCAAGAACCCCAAAACAATACCAAACATAATGTTCAAATCTTCGTAACATGACAAAACATTATGAACACAATATAGAATGTGTAAGCCCTTTTCCAATGATCAAAGCCTGAAGAAATGTTGTGAATGAGAGAAGTGTGATAAGAAAAGTTCAGTTTGTGGACATCAACCCCTGATGGGAAGAAAGGATATCATTCCTCATGATCTAGCAACAAATGGTGTTTGATTGTTTAGTCCCAGCTTTACAAACAACCTTAATTTTTTGCACTTTTACAGCTGCCTTACCGTTCCTCCCCTGACCCCTTGGGGCAATCTCAGAGCAGTCCCTAAGGGGACATTTTTAGGCATTCTTTGTCATTGTGTATCAATTACTGCAGAAGTTTCTGTAGAGCTGGTACTGTGCAGAGCAGGTGGATCTTTGCTGTTCTTTTCCCAGGTGGGTTTCCACCTAAGTCTGATAGTCTGCAATATAATTTGTTGTACCAAGTCCATTCAGTCAGAGCCCATGTGCTCTGTTCGTAGAAGGTGTCTTCCCACCGAAGAGAAACATCTGTTTATAGTAGTATCCTCCCCATGATATTTATCTGACCCATTTATCCTTAGTTACATCTAAGTAGAAGGTATGGTTTGCAGCGCAGCTCCATAGGTTAAGGAATTCATCTCACTAATAACACACCATTGTGTATGAGACACCTGAACGGCATCTTCATAACCATACAACAACTGAACACTGATGATTTTAGTAACATTGGGATAAGATGATAAAGGGTTACAACAATAAAAAAAAATAAAAAAAAATATTTCATGGTACCTGGTGCGAGTGGTGAATAAGGTCTCAATTTCATCCAAAGCCACACAAAGTGATCCCATTTGATTACCTGATTCTTCACTACTATGGTGGAATTTAGATACTCTGAGTATTTTAAAGGGAGAGTGGCAAAAGTCTATTTAACTGGCATATTCTCCAGTGGTATACATCATACAATAATAGTTTATAATTATATCTTTTAAATATATTGCAACCAAAATACAGATCTACAGTATGCATATAAATGTATTTTCAGGTATTAATAAAATCCAGATACAACGTTATGCATAATATGGTATAGTTATATAACTTATTTTAATAATCATAATAGTAATTCAGAATACTCAAATACGAGTTAACCCTGCAAATCTATCATTACAAAGAAGTATCAGGACATATTCTGAATCTCTAATATAGCTGTTGTCAAAAAATTCTGTGAATGTTGATGTGTACAGTACGCTACGTCACGTTCACTGGCAAAAATCTGATTGAGAATTTCGAGGCCGATTGCAGAAGCGCCAGCACTTCAGATCTAACCACTCTTTAAAAATATCATTAGACATATGTTAAAAAACCAGTGTGCTATCTGGTTTGGAACAATGCCAATGATTTCAATTGAAAATTGCACAAATTTTCAATTTCACCTCTCTTCATCAGAAATCAAACCATTTACTATACATAAAACTATAACCATGCAAATTTACTATGCACATTGCAAGGTTTCACATAAATCAACAGAATTGTAACAACAGGTTTTATCTTATAATTAAATTAGCATCATGAGTTTGTCCTATGTGTGAGATGCTATATAGTTTTCTATATGCATGACAGGCTATAGATCCTTCTTATGTATCATATTTGAAATCTAGACTAATCATCCTAGGTGATGTGTAGTGTCTTGAGTCTGGATAACTTTTAAGGTTATGCCAGATAATCATTTTATGAGGTTGTAATGGCGAAAGTGTGTCCACATGGCTATGTGTTCATGTCTGGGAGATGGGTATCTACAAGAATCTGTGTTGCACAATTTGGATCCGGTGCTACACCGGGAGGCCGTGTAACTACTTCTGTGATGTAACTGTGAAGTGTGAATGACCCCTTGAAGTATAATCTCACCCATCTCCTCCATTTCAGGTTCTAAGACACCTCTCTGGTATCTGGACTCTATAAGGAGTCATAGTGATCAACCTGAAAAGAAAGACTTTAGGATACCAGACAGAGATACATTTTTCCTCTCAATTCAGTCAAATCTGTGGGTTAAATATCAGTCCATATGTTGTGGTGCTGTCTGCTTGGCAGTTCATTTTTTATGGCACTACCCACACCTGTCCATTTGAGATCTTTGAGGCCTGTAAGGACTAGGGAATTTCTGTGTGATATTTAACAGATGGTTCACTATCACTTGTGCCATGGTATCTATAGTGTTAATGAAAAAGTATAAAAAGTATACCCCCCTTTTTGGCACTGTTTAGTGGACCAATGAAATAAAAATAGAATAATTCTATGAGTCTTTATGTTTATGACCCATAAAAGTTAGAAATGCATGTGATGCTTCACTTTTCACCATATTTATTCTTAAATATTACTGCAATGTCTGCCCCATATGCACAATCTTCACTTACACAGTGCGCTAGAGGTTCAAATGTCACCTTTCTTTTATATGACCAATGTTCCTTTTTCTGCGCTCCCTTGTACTTCACTTTCAACACCCTCCCTCTCTTGGACCTGAGATCTCAGGTCCACAGCCGTCTGTTCCAAAGACCTGCCCACTCATTTCGCGGTGGGATCGGTCCTGGTTCAGTGTCAGGGGTGACCTGCTGTGATAAATGTTTGCTCATAGCAGTTAATTTGTCAAAATAAACACAATGTGACAATGATCTCCTGCCGAAGCGGTGTTGTCGGTCCTGGAAAAGATCGACCTGTAAGAAATTCAAATGTTGTGAAACCAGAAATCCTGTTAATAGAGGAACGTACAGTCATTAATGCTAGAGTTAGTACAGATAACCAGGTCAATTTTGTCTGTGCACAGATTTTAGCCAATTTCAGTTTCAGAGTGAGATTCATTCTCTCCACTTTGCAATTGTTCCAGCACTATCTAAACTCTGTTGGCAATGCAATAAAACAGGGGTGCTTCGTGATTTATTAGCTCTCCACACTCTTCTTTCCCCCTCCCCTTGTGGAATGTGTTCTCCCTGTTCTTCTCCCTCGCGGGCTAACTGCTGTGCTGTTCCACTGACTAATCTTGTTATTTGGTGTAATTGCTGTCTTATTTCATTTATATCGAACTTTGTGTCAGGCAATTCTTTACTACGTTTCCTTGGTTTAATTTTACCATAACTTGCTTCATTTTTCCGTCATACGGTTGTGGTTTTGTCAATAGTTGCAAGTCTAGATATAGTTTTGGGGGTTGGTAATATGCTGTTTGTTCAGAGGTGTCTCCCTGTTCACTTCCTGACTTCTTTATCTGCAAATTTTCTTCCCCCTCTCTTTTAACCGGACTCAGAGTAGTGGCCGTAAGCGCAATGCTTGTCCATATTCTAAATTCATCTTGCAATTTCTTTTCTTGACTAAAATGTTTCCCTGCATTTATCCCTTTTACATTATTTATTTATTTAATTTCTCTTCTACATGTCTTTTTAGTCTTACATGTGCTCTCTTTTCCATGTCTCGTACCTTGGGTGCCAAGGGCACACGTGGTGGTAAGAGGAGTGGTAAAAGGCCAGTATTCTAACCCACCAGAGAAACCCACGACTCCTACTGTTCGGTCACTAATCTGTGCCTCAGTTATATGACATTTCTGAACAGTAGAGTATGTTGCACCAGTATCTACCAGTGCTTTTAGTGGCCTGCCATTTACCACTATTTCCATGAGAGGCTCCCCCATACCTCTCGTGGATTCTCTGTGTGGGCCCCTTCAATAATCCCCTCCGTCTCCTCCAGAGCCCCAATTTGGGTCGCACTCTGGGTGCATGGGTGCCTGAAAGCTGTGAGGAGCAGAGTGTTGTTGCCCCGGGGAGTGTCGTGAGGTTTGAGGGCCGCGCCCTCTGGGTCCACCCCTAAGAGGACCCCATCCCCCTGCAGGTGGTCCCATGGCCTGATTGCCCTGTTGGTGTGGACATGCACTCCTCCAATGATCAGAACTCCCACATCCATAACACACTCCCCCCCTTTTTGGGCCTCTTCCTCTATCATTCTGGTATCCACCCCTGAAATTTTGGTACCCACCTCTTGGCCCTGAGGAGGGGTTCTGTTTTGGCCTCTGCCTCTGTACTTCACGGAGTTCTTTATTCACCCTTTCGTGCTGACGTTGTTTCAAAAACGGAACTCTATCTTTTTCTGCCTCATGTGCTTTAACGCGCATGTGTGCTTTTTTCTCCATCTCCCCAATTTTGGGTGCCAAGGGCACCCGTGGTGGTTTATCCCATCCATTTTCAAGACATATCCGACTCCAATTTTCTTCTAATATCCTCATTTCTTTCTTATGGTGTTTTAGTTCTGTTTGGGCCAATATCATATCTTTCATACGACCCCATTGTTCTGTCACAGGGAAACATCCATATTCATCACATTCTCTATCAAATTCCCCTTCCATATTTAGGTTTATGCTGTTTATAATTATGCCGGTATTATGTACTCTTTTTATCACGATCTATTATTTTCTCTATAACTTCAGCCTTTATATAACTCTCCACACACTTTCATACATACACAACACACAACTTTTATCACGATACAATTTTGCATAAGGTTTTCTAATCTTACGGCTTAATAATGCTGGCACAAGGACTTTTCACCTCGCGACTTAATAATGCTGGCACAAGGACTTTTCACCTCGCGACTTAATAATGTTGGCACAAGGACTTTTCACCTCGCGACTTAATAATGTTGGCACAAGGACTTTTCACCTCGCGACTTAATAATGTTGGCACAAGGACTTTTCACCTCGCGACTTAATAATGTTGGCACAAGGACTTTTCACCCCGCGACTTAATAATTTCTCATAAGGAATTAACCAAATGATTCCATGCGTGAGGTCTTTTAACCAGACGACTTAATTTACTTGCATAAGGACTTTAACCAAACGACTTAATTTACTTGCATAAGGACTTTAACCAAACGACTTAATTTACTTGCATAAGGACTTTAACCAAACGACTTAATTTACTTGCATAAGGACTTTAACCAAACGACTTAATTTACTTGCATAAGGACTTTAACCAAACGACTTAATTTACTTGCGTAAGGACTTTAACCAAACGACTTAATTTAATGCATAAGGACTTTAACCAAACGACTTAATTTAATGCATAAGGACTTTAACCTTACGACTTAACCTGCGTACGACTTAACCCGTTATTTTATAACCTCAATCCAACAAACTTCACTCTTGTACAAATTTGTTAAAAATAAAATGATCAGGAATATTTGCAATTCAACACAAACAATTTAGAGTAGTCAATTAGCAGATGTTCGATAAAACAGGTCTCTGCTCACCTTTTATTTTCGCCCGGGCGTTGTGTTGAACCCAAGATTTTCCCTCTCCGTTTTGTCACTCTGTACTCTTTAAGGATTGTCCGAAATGTCCCTTTTTAGCCAATCACGTCGGGGTCACCATCTGTTGGTCATCTAGTGTCCTGCGTGTTCAAAAATTGGACTTACTGGACTTCGGATGAACAAAAGTTGAAGTTTATTGATTTGAGGCTCAGCGCTGGGCTGTCTCACACACTCACTCTACGCACAGAGTATTACCAGAGATCAGCCCCGCCTAAACAGTGTACAACATATTTATATTTGTATTTGTGGGTGTATCTTCCAGCTTGCTCCGGACCGTGGCCAACCCCTGAGCGCCTCCACATTTGCTGCTTTCTTTGTGTCCAATGGAGTGATGTCTCATCTGATATTTTCGTAGACTACGCCCTTCTTCTTTTACTATCTGAAAAACAACACACTTCCCCAACTTCATCACATCTGTTAACCCCTGACCTGAGGCCCCAATGGCTATGGAATGTTGGGCAACCATAGCCGCACACACACACTCTATTCTCCTCGTTTTCTGCAACATATCATGAGACATAACAGAAGACATATCATAAGACATAACATAAGACATATCATAAGACATAACATAAGACATAGCATAAGACATAACATAAGACATAACATAAGACATAACATAAGACATAGCATACACATCCCCCACACAGTCTTCACATATGGTTTGTTTCATAAAACCCTCGCTATATGGGTATGTGCATTGTATATGCAGGATGCTCTCCTGCATGGAATGCAACACACACACATACTCCCAACCCCCACATCCTGTTGAGAACATCATCTTGCACCCTAATATTCAAGCTTAGTTTTCACCCTTTTAAACATACACACATTATTCATACTGATATACACTTAATGCACACAGTTTTACTTATTGATTATACGTGATCCATAGAAAGAAAATAAAATGTAGTAAAAACGTAGATTGTAATTAAATGAACATTGTAATACAAAACAGAACTTTAAAACCCTTCAGTATGTATGTGTGTGTGATAGTTCTGAGTCTTTGTGTGGGTGTATGAGCGATAAGGTCCAAAAGTCTGTTTGTGTGTGTATTTATGATGGGGGAGGGAACGCAAGAGCGTCTCGCCACATTGCTCTTCAGGGTTGTTTTTCCAGTATCGGCCTTGGCCAAGGCCATATCAAACACCTGATTAAACTCACCACAACATAAGAATTGTGAGCTTGGAACAAAACAGCCGAAAGCATCAGATCATATTCTCTCATGCTTCTCATGCCATAACGATATGAGCTACAGCCGTCAGAGAGAAGCATTCAAGTTCAGAGTCAAACTGGTTCATCTGGGCCAACCCATGGGAACCCTACATTAGGGGTGTGGGATATGACGATATTTGATCGCGAACGATTAAAATGACTGCACGATCCACTTTTTCGGGATGATCGTTAAATCGTCCTATATAGTGCAAGACATGTTATATCCGTTGCTGTTCTATTGAATTTCGTTAACATCCTTGCGATATATTGGGCCATGTTAACAAGCTCGTACACGTTGCTTGTGAATTCAGTAAGATTAAGAGACGCGGTCAGTGACGATGGAGGGAAACACGGAAGAGTTGGTCCCTAAAAACAATTCTACATCAGTAATATTGAAATGGTTTGGGTTTCCCCCAACTGACACGGTCCAAACAACAGTTATTTGCAAATGTGGCAATGATAAGATTGGCACGTCGGATGGCAACACAATGACTTCAAAAGAAAGCGAACCATCCCTGTTAGCTGGGATAATATTGACTTAACTTACTTGAATAAATTGCAGTCGCGCAGTTTCCTCGTCTGATTTGTGTCTCCTCAGACCGCGCTCTGCCTGTGTGAGTCGTTACTCCGGCCACACTACCTCACCACTAAATCAGACCAAGGTGAAACATGAAATTAACCTTATATTATATATGTATATTTTTATTTATGGAAGAAATTAATATTTTCCTGGTGATTGTCGAAATCTTCTTTTAAATGGCGGACTGGCAACCTGAGCGCATGCCGCCACATACTGGTTAGTGTACACCCCTTATTCCGCACAGTTATTTAATTTTTATATTATTATTTCTAGTATTGTTTTAGAAAGGGTGTACTGGGTGATGCCATGTCTAAATAGTGTTGAATATATGGGGATGACTTTATGTTGATTTAATGTACAGATCTTATCAAAATTTCAACGTTGATTTATAAGTGTTTCTGGTTACTTCTTCAACCGTTCAACATTCAACGTTGAAGCGAGAAATGAAATCATATCAACTATATTTCAATGTTGAAGGACGGTGTAGTGACTGGATCATTGAGAGGAAAGCCATAAACCCCCTCACTCCCTTTTGTCCTGGTTTCTAGATACCATCATCAAAAGACCAGAGCAAAACCTGGCTCATGGGGTCTGGTTTTAGGTTTTGAACTCTCACCGAGAGTTTGATAACCCTTTGTTTCTCAGTAGGATATTAACGACTCCTAAGCTTCAAAGCATTGGTGAGAAGTGTCTGTATCATCTCTAACTTAACATCTGAGGCTAACTAGAGAAACTTCTCTGACAAATAGGAACCTATGTGATTTAAACGATACTTTTCTATAAATTTATCTAAATGTTTAGGTTGTGTGTTGGCGCTCGTGCCATTTTAAATAGTCTGTCACCGTTATACAAGTTTTGATATAGGGTTCATTCGATGCATTCATACGTTGTGGTGATTCACAGCTCAAAGCCTTGCATGTTTCATATGTAACTACACCTCTTCTATAAAAACATGGCATGCATCATACTAGGTCCATAACTAAGTTTAGGTATTAAATGCAAACTGACCGTACTGTCAGAGCTATGCAAATGAGGGGCCATGAGAATCAAAGGAACTTTCTCTGGCCCACTTATCGATTTCATGGCATTGGCCTGCAGGCCACCTCGGGGCAGGGCAGTTATGCATTTAAAAACAGTATCACCAATCCACTTCGGAGGAATTGGAACGAAAAAAAAAGAGAATGCGGAGGACAATCCAATGGACAACCCGGCTTACGGCTCCACTCTGGGGAGTCCGATTAGGCCATGGAACCTGCACTCAGAACCTAAACTCAGCGTTTCAACAGGACTGCATTCTGAAACCATCCAAGATTTCCATCCACACGTATACGGATATTGGTCCAACACCAAGATAGCAAGTATCCGATTCTATATAAAGAATAGCTGCATTTAGAGCGTTCCTCTTTGTTAAAGATGTTTTTAATGGTTTTCAGACATGTTTTACCTGCCTCACGGCCATGCCCTCTCAGTCATATCACAAAACTTCCCCACATTAAAACCACAACACAAAAGTATCTATTTGACTAACATCGGAATAAATGCTTACCCCATTGAATCGTAGCATTGCAACAAGAAATGCATTTTAACAGGCTGTTGGTCAGAGACATATTGAGATAAACCTCAAGAGTCAAGAGCTCAACTAAAGCAAATACTGATCACAGTAATTGTGGATTGTTGAAATTTCAAATATAGTTATTCATTAATAGCAGATGCAAAAGTGATCAACATTTTAACAAATCAACATTGGGGGATGAGGTAAGGGCTGTCCGTGTAGGGCCAGCGCTAAGGGGCCAATGTTTTTGACAGTGAACCAATTCTCTCCTGCTGGGGGCCCATAAAGCGCTAGTGCTAGCTTGCTTGCAGGGTGTGCTCTGGGTTCGGGCAGGTTCCAAGCTTGGCATACTGACCTTGACAGGGGGAGAGTGCTGGGGGTTCTATAAGAATCGGCGTCTAATTGATTCAGTAGCTATTGGGTGTTTACTGAGCATTTGTAGAAGGATGATAGCTGTTACACTGCTCTTATCTCACACTGTACAAAGAATACAACACAATGCAACAGTGATATGTTACTTACAGAAACACACAGTGATTACAAGTAGGCTACTGTCAGTTGATCTTAGTGAAACGTTTGTACAGTGTACAGCATTTTTTGAAAATTCAAGATGAGATCCCAACTAAATCAAACAGTGATGGTGTGATGAAATATCATTAAAATTCTACATTAATTGCAGGTTTAAAAGTGATTAGAGTTAACGTTGACAAATCAACACATTTTAACATTGATTCAATAGTTGCTTGCTATCAGGGTTTCTAGTGATTTTGAAGACGTTGATGAGCGTGTTCAGGCTTGTTCAGGTGTGTCTGCAGGACCGAAGTTGCCCATCCCTGATCCAAATGAATTTCTTTCAACAAAACAAATATGAAGTGTTAACCAGGTTAAAGTTTTGCATTTAAAATACTTCCCAGGTCTGCTTTCAGCTCGCATTAAATTGCATAGCGACATAATACAGTATAAGGGGCAAACAGTTAACAGTTAAAAGTTTACAGAACCAAGGGTGAATCGATGCAGCAAGACAATTAACAGCTTGCAGTACACAGGCCAAACACTGAAGTGACTGTTGACAGTTTACAGGACACAGGCCATTCACCAGAGCGAAAGTTAACAGAATAACATGGGCGAAATGCTGCATCAAGACAAGTAAGAGTTTACAGCAAAGGTGGGACCAAGTCATTGTTTTCAAGTCACAAGTAAGTCCGGAGTCCTCAAGTCACCGTTCTATTCTCAGTGGGAGTGGAGGACAATGCAGATGCGGTTGAAATGTATACGTATAGAAGTGAATAATAAAATAAATTAATTAATACATATGATAGATGAATATTGTAATAAATGGGATAAATGAATTAGAATAATAAAATGAAATAAAACAAGAAACAAGTGTAGGTTTCTTTCCAGATATATCAAGGGTGAATAATTTCATGTTTGACCGGAGTTATCCTTTAGGGAGACATCCAAAACATTAAGTGTGGCAGGCACGTGGACTGGAGTGGTTTAAACCAGCAGTGGTTCTCAACTTTTTTAAATGTCTCCCTATTGAACATGAAGGGTTTTAAAGTTATGTTTTGTATTACAATGTTCATTTAAGTACAATCTACGTTTTTATACATTTTATTTCTTTCTATGGATTACATATAATCAATAATAGAAAAGGGTATCATTGGGAGTATGTGTGTGTTAAAAGGGTTGAGAGACTAAGCAGGCATATTATGGTGCAGTGAGACGTTTTCAACAGGATGTGAAAATGTGTGTGCGCGGCTATGGTTGCCCAACATTCCATAGCCATTGGGGCCTCAGGTCAGGGGTTATCAGATGTGATGTAGTTGGGGAAGTGTGTTGTTTTTCAGATAGTAAAAGAAGAAGGGCGTAGTCTACGAAAATATCAGATGAGACATCACTCCATTGGACACAAAGAAAGCAGCAAATGTGGAGGCGCTCAGGGGTTGGCCACGGTCCGGAGCAAGCTGGAAGATACACCCACAAATACAAATATAAATATGTTGTACACTGTTTAGGCGGGGCTGATCTCTGGTAATACTCTGTGCGTAGAGTGAGTGTGTGAGACAGCCCAGCGCTGAGCCTCAAATCAATAAACTTCAACTTTTGTTCATCCGAAGTCCAGTAAGTCCAATTTTTGAACACGCAGGACACTAGATGACCAACAGATGGTGACCCCGACGTGATTGGCTAAAAAGGGACATTTCGGACAATCCTTAAAGAGTACAGAGTGACAAAACGGAGAGGGAAAATCTTGGGTTCAACACAACGCCCGGGCGAAAATAAAAAGGTGAGCAGAGACCTGTTTTATCGAACATCTGCTAATTGACTACTCTAAATTGTTTGTGTTGAATTGCAAATATTCCTGATCATTTTATTTTTAACAAATTTGCACAAGAGTGAAGTTTGTTGGATTGAGGTTATAAAATAACGGGTTAAGTCGTACGCAGGTTAAGTTGTAAGGTTAAAGTCCTTATGCATTAAATTAAGTCGTTTGGTTAAAGTCCTTATGCATTAAATTAAGTCGTTTGGTTAAAGTCCTTATGCATTAAATTAAGTCGTTTGGTTAAAGTCCTTATGCATTAAATTAAGTCGTTTGGTTAAAGTCCTTATGCATTAAATTAAGTCGTTTGGTTAAAGTCCTTACGCAAGTAAATTAAGTCGTTTGGTTAAAGTCCTTATGCAAGTAAATTAAGTCGTTTGGTTAAAGTCCTTATGCAAGTAAATTAAGTCGTTTGGTTAAAGTCCTTATGCAAGTAAATTAAGTCGTTTGGTTAAAGTCCTTATGCAAGTAAATTAAGTCGTTTGGTTAAAGTCCTTATGCAAGTAAATTAAGTCGTTTGGTTAAAGTCCTTATGCAAGTAAATTAAGTCGTCTGGTTAAAAGACCTCACGCATGGAATCATTTGGTTAATTCCTTATGAGAAATTATTAAGTCGCGGGGTGAAAAGTCCTTGTGCCAACATTATTAAGTCGCGGGGTGAAAAGTCCTTGTGCCAACATTATTAAGTCGCGGGGTGAAAAGTCCTTGTGCCAACATTATTAAGTCGCGGGGTGAAAAGTCCTTGTGCCAACATTATTAAGTCGCGGGGTGAAAAGTCCTTGTGCCAACATTATTAAGTCGCGGGGTAAAAAGTCCTTGTGCCAGCATTATTAAGCCGTAAGATTAGAAAATCTTATGCAAAATTGTATCGTGATAAAAGTTGTGTGTTGTGTATGTATGAAAGTGTGTGGAGAGTTATATAAAGGCTGAAGTTATAGAGAAAATAATAGATCGTGATAAAAAGAGTACATAATACCGGCATAATTATAAACAGCATAAACCTAAATATGGAAGGGGAATTTGATAGAGAATGTGATGAATATGGATGTTTCCCTGTGACCGAACAATGGGGTCGTATGAAAGATATGATATTGGCCCAAACAGAACTAAAACACCATAAGAAAGAAATGAGGATATTAGGAGAGAAATGGGGTCGGATAAGTCTTGAAAATGGATGGGATAAACCACCACGGGTGCCCTTGGCACCCAAAATTGGGGAGATGGAGAAAAAAGCACACATGCGCGTTAAAGCACATGAGGCAGAAAAAGATAGAGTTCCGTTTTTTAAACAACGTCAGCACGAAAGGGTGAATAAAGAACTCCGTGAAGTACAGAGGCAGAGGCCAAAACAGAACCCCTCCTCAGGGCCAAGAGGTGGGTACCAAAATTTCAGGGGTGGATACCAGAATGATAGAGGAAGAGGCCCAAAAAGGGGGGGAGTGTGTTATGGATGTGGGAGTTCTGATCATTGGAGGAGTGCATGTCCACACCAACAGGGCAATCAGGCCATGGGACCAACTGCAAGGGGATGGGGTCCTTTTAGGGGAGGTCCCAGAGGGCACGGCCCTCAAACCTCACGACACTCCCCGGGGCAACAACACTCTGCTCCTCACAGCTTTCAGGCACCCATGCACCCAGAGTGCGACCCAAATTGGGGCTCTGGAGGAGACGGAGGGGATTATTGAAGGGGCCCACACAGAGAATCCACGAGAGGTATGGGGGAGCCTCTCATGGAAATAGTGGTAAATGGCAGGCCACTAAAAGCACTGGTAGATACTGGTGCAACATACTCTACTGTTCAGAAATGTCATATAACTGAGGCACAGATTAGTGACCGAACAGTAGGAGTCGTGGGTTTCTCTGGTGGGTTAGAATACTGGCCTTTTACCACTCCTCTTACCACCACGTGTGCCCTTGGCACCCAAGGTACGAGACATGGAAAAGAGAGCACATGTAAGACTAAAAAGACATGTAGAAGAGAAAATAAATAAATAAATAATGTAAAATGGATAAATGCAGGGAAACATTTTAGTCAAGAAAAGAAATTGCAAGATGAATTAAGAATATGGACAAGCATTGCGCTTACGGCCACTGCTCTGAGTCCGGTTAAAAGAGAGGGGGAAGAAAATTTGCAGATAAAGAAGTCAGGAAGTGAACAGGGAGACACCTCTGAACAAACAGCATATTACCAACCCCCAAAACTATATCTAGACTTGCAACTATTGACAAAACCACAACCGTATGACGGAAAAATGAAGCAACTTATGGTAAAAATTAAACCAAGGAAACGTAGTAAAGAACTGCATGACAAAACGTTCGATATAAATGAAATAAGACAGCAATTACACCAAATAACAAGATTAGTCAGTGGAACAGCACAGCAGTTAGCCCGCGAGGGAGAAGAACAAGGAGAACACATTCCACAAGGGGAGGGGGAAAGAAGAGTGTGGAGAGCTAATAAATCACGAAGCACCCCTGTTTTATTGCATTGCCAACAGAGTTTAGATAGTGCTGGAACAATTGCAAAGTGGAGAGAATGAATCTCACTCTGAAACTGAAATTGGCTAAAATCTGTGCACAGACAAAATTGACCTGGTTATCTGTACTAACTCTAGCATTAATGACTGTACGTTCCTCTATTAACAGGATTTCTGGTTTCACACCGTTTGAGTTTCTTACAGGTCGATCTTTTCCAGGACCGACAACACCGCTTCGGCAGGAGATCAGTGTCACATTGTGTTTATTTTGACAAATTAACTGCTATGAGCAAACATTTATCACAGCAGGTCACCCCTGACACTGAACCAGGACCGATCCCACCGCGAAATGAGTGGGCAGGTCTTTGGAACAGACGGCTGTGGACCTGAGATCTCAGGTCCAAGAGAGGGAGGGTGTTGACAGGTCATATAAAGGAAAGGTGACATTTGAATCTTTAGCGCACTGTGTAAGTGAAGATTGTGCATATGGGGCAGACATTGCAGTAATATTTAAGAATAAATATGGTGAAAAGTGAAGCATCACATGCATTTCTAACTTTTATGGGTCAAAACCATAAAGACTCATAGAATTATTCTATTTTTATTTCATTGGTCCACTAAACAGTGCCAAAAAGGGGGGCATACTTTTTATACTTTTTCATTAACACTATAGATACCATGGCACAAGTAATAGTGAACCATCTGTTAAATATCACACAAAAATTCCCTAGTCCTTACAGGCCTCAAAGATCTCAAATGGACAGGTGTGGGTAGTGCCATAAAAAATGAACTGCCATGCAGACAACACCACAACATATGGACTGATATTTAACCCAGAGATTTGACTGAATTGAGAGAAAATTTTTATCTCTGTCTGTTATCCTAAAGTCTTTCTTTTCAGATTGATCACTATGACTCCTTATAGAGTCCAGATACCAGAGAGGTGTCTTAGAACTTGAAATGGAGGAGATGGGTGAGATTATACTTCAAGGGGTCATACACACTTCACAGTTACATCACAGAAGTAGTTACACGGCCTCCCGGTGTAGCACCGGATCCAAATTGTGCAACACAGATTGATGTAGATACCCATCTCCCAGACATGAACATATAGCATTGTGGACACACTTTCGCCACTACAACCTCATAAAATGATTATCTGGCATAACCTTAAAAGTTATCCAGACTCAAAACACTACACATCGCCTAGGATGATTAGTCTAGATTTCAAATATGATACATAAGAAGGATCTATAGCCTGTCATGCATATAGAAAACTATATAGCATCTCACACATAGGACAAACTCATGATGCTAATTTAATTATAAGATAAAACCTGTTATTACAATTCTGTTGATTTATGTGAAACCTTGCAATGTACATAGGAGATCTGCATGGTTACAGTTGTATGGAATAGGAAATGGTTTAATTTCTGATGAAGAGATGTGAAATTGAAAATTTGTGCAATTTTCAATTGAAATCATTGGCATTGTTCCAAACCAGATAGCACACTGGTTTTTTAACATATGTCTAATGATATTTTTAAAGAGTGGTTAGATCTGAAGTGCTGGCGCTTCTGCAATCGGCCTCGAAATTCTCAATCAGATTTTTGCCAGTGAACGTGACGTAGCGTACTGTACACATCAACATACACAGAATTTTTTGACAACAGCTATATTAGAGATTCAGAATATGTCCTGATACTTCTTTGTAATGATAGATTTGCAGGGTTAACTCGTATTTGAGTATTCTGAATCACTATTATGGTTATTAAAATAAGTTATATAACTATACCATATTATGCATAACGTTGTATCTGGATTTTATTAATACCTGAAAATACATTTATATGCATACTGTAGATCTGTATTTTGGTTGCAATATATTTAAAAGATATAATTATAAACTATTATTGTATGATGTATACCACTGGAGAATATGCCAGTTAAATAGACTTTTGCCACTCTTCCTTTAAAATACTCAAAGTATCTAAATTCCACCATAGTAGTGAAGAATCAGGTAATCAAATGGGATCACTTTATGTGGCTTTGGATGAAATTGAGACCTTATTCACCACTCGCACCAGGTACCATGAAATTTTTTTTTATGTTTAACCCTTTATCATCTTATCCCAATGTTACTAAAATCATCAGTGTTCAGTTGTTGTATGGTTATGCAGATGCCGTTCAGGTGTCTCATACACAATGGTGTGTTATTAGTGAGATGAATTCCTTAACCTATGGAGCTGCGCTGCAAACCATACCTTCTACTTAGATGTAACTAAGGATAAATGGGTCAGATAAATATCATGGGGAGGATACTACTATAAACAGATGTTTCTCTTCGGTGGGAAGACACCTTCTACGAACAGAGCACATGGGCTCTGACTGAATGGACTTGGTACAACAAATTATATTGCAGACTATCAGACTTAGGTGGAAACCAACCTGGGCAGAAGAACAGCAAAGATCCACCTGCTCTGCACCGTGCCAGCTCTACAGAGACTTCTGCAGTAATTGATACACAATGACAAAGAATGCCTAAAAATGTCCCCTTTGGGACTGCTCTGAGATTGCCCCAAGGGGTCAGGGGAGGAACTGTAAGGCAGCTGTAAAAGTGCAAAGAACTAAGGTTGTTTGTGATGCGAAGACACAAAACAATAAAACCCCATTTGTTATTAGAACCTGAGGAATGATATCCTACCCTCCCCTCAGGGGTTGTTGATCCCCAGGAATTGAACCCCCTATTCTTATCACACCTGTGCCCTTGATCTCTTCAGGACCTTATCACTAGGAAAATGCTTACGCTTTTTATTCTGTGTATATCATTTATTGTCAGAGTATGAAGTTTTGATCATCATGTTTGGTATTGTTTTAAAGATCATGGTGCGATGGGTGAAAGGGTCTAGTTCTTTCAAATCTAACAGAGAGTATATTATATGTATATTGAGATCTTATTTGATGTTCTCTTCAGTGAAGAGAAAACAAACAAACCAAATTTCTCGCTGACCATTGGCTTTGTTACATCTGGGTATAAAAGGTGCATTGGCAAAAGACTGAGGGAAGCTTCTGTAACCACAACTTCCCACATTACAGCTGTGCATATCGATTTGGAAGCATCTGTAACCAGAACTTCCCACACTGGAACTTGACAGCCATAGAAAAAAGAGACCCCAGAGACCCCAACCCACCCCCTTACGAAATGCCATTATTAGCAGCAGACCACTATCAGGATGACAGTGAGGAGGAGGAAAGCCATGCATAGAAATATTGATTTTGTTTTAATTCATAAGCTTCAAACGCATTACTTTAGCAGATTTTTGAATTTTTAATACGATTGTGTTGTACCCTATATAATGAAGAGGGACTAAATATGTGGGATATGTGTTTGTGACCTCTTTCAGAGGTCAAGAGAGGGATTGAAGGGTTTTAAAGTTATGTTTTGTATTACAATGTTCATTTAAGTACAATCTACGTTTTTATACATTTTATTTCTTTCTATGGATTACATATAATCAATAATAGAAAAGGGTATCATTGGGAGTATGTGTGTGTTAAAAGGGTTGAGAGACTAAGCAGGCATATTATGGTGCAGTGAGACGTTTTCAACAGGATGTGAAAATGTGTGTGCGCGGCTATGGTTGCCCAACATTCCATAGCCATTGGGGCCTCAGGTCAGGGGTTATCAGATGTGATGTAGTTGGGGAAGTGTGTTGTTTTTCAGATAGTAAAAGAAGAAGGGCGTAGTCTACGAAAATATCAGATGAGACATCACTCCATTGGACACAAAGAAAGCAGCAAATGTGGAGGCGCTCAGGGGTTGGCCACGGTCCGGAGCAAGCTGGAAGATACACCCACAAATACAAATATAAATATGTTGTACACTGTTTAGGCGGGGCTGATCTCTGGTAATACTCTGTGCGTAGAGTGAGTGTGTGAGACAGCCCAGCGCTGAGCCTCAAATCAATAAACTTCAACTTTTGTTCATCCGAAGTCCAGTAAGTCCAATTTTTGAACACGCAGGACACTAGATGACCAACAAACACATGAACAAGTTACTGAGATAATGAAGTGATGATTGAGTCATTAATGATTAGGGTTGGGAAACCAGTCACATATAAACTTCTAAGATCACAGTTTGAGCATACAGTGAGTTTGATGTGAGGTTACATTTTGAACTCATCATGAGCTTTCTGTAAACTCATAGTGACATCACTGTGAGATTGCTCTGACATCATCATGTTGACTGGGTTACTATGGTTACTGACTCTGAGGATAAGTTACTTCTCTTTTAGAAATGGGCTTGAGTTACCCCGCTTTCTTGGGTTTGACATACCTCCCATTCTGAACTAGAAAACCAAGAGTTTCCCTCATTTTAGGGTCAATATACTCAATATATAGTTTTCTCTAAACCTCCTTTCTGAAAAGAGCCCAAGAACTACAACTGACATTCAATCGCAATAGAAGATGAAATCAAGATCAATTTTATCTTATATATATATATATATGTATATTATTGAGAAGCAGTTGTGCTAGCAGTTGCTAGTGTTTCTTAAGTAATGACTGAGTTGTTGTGACTTGTTCTAATTGCATTTAAAGTTGCTATTAATTGACTATAAAAAACGAAACATGAGAACATCATTTATCGTGCGTGAATAAAAAACTGACCTATTATTTAATTTGGACACACACAGACATCAAGAATCAGCTTATAAATCTCAAAAATGGTGACAATAAACAGACAGTTTCATGCTGCAATGCATGAATTCCACAACATATACTGTAAAAAGGTCCATAAAATTACAGTGAAATTCTATTGTTTTTACGGAAAAAAAAACTGGCAGCTGTGGTTACCTGAAAGTTCAGTAAAAACACGGACAAAACATGTAAACAGTTTACAGTTTAAATCTGAAAATTACAGAAAATATCTGTGTTTTACAATCCTCAATCCTTAACACAAACTCAGGTTTATGTAACAATAAATAACATTTTTACAGTGGAGAACCACAGAGAAAAAGAAAAGAGCAACAGAAACACAACATCTATATCTGTCAAGATCTCACCATTAAACAACTCCACAAACACCATAACAGTCTCAACTTATTACAAAACACTTCTACTTCATTTCTGTCAGACATTTACAGGTTATGTTCACAATTTACAAAGGTTGATTTTTTTTTAGTTACCACTATGGTGATCAGTGTTTGTATTAGTGGGGCTCTTGACCTTTGTTTTGAATTCATGTTTTATACTGCAAGTTGATTGAATGTATAAAAGTAGGTGTTTCTTTTTTATATAGAACTGACAGCGGACTGATAGATGGAGAGGAGGAGTTCATGTTCTGTTTTGCATTGTGTAAACCGCCAGATGACGGAAGTATATTTTGTTTAGATTTAGCAGATTTTATTGTTTAATTTTTACACAGTGCGTACTTTCATTTTATGTTAAGAAACATTCTTTCAAGTGTACTCAAATAAAATAAGTTCATAGACAGCTAAGCATTGTAGAAAAGATACGACTCTGACATGAATTTTTAAACTGCAAAGTTGTTTACAAGTATTTTATGTATTTTTACTGTTTTTTTACGGGAAAATCTGTGTTTAAGTCAAGGTCAAGCAGTGTGTTACTGATGTTATGCGTTTTTTTTTTAAAAGCACCTGATGTGCAGCAATGCTTAACTGTGTAATTTGTTAATGAATTGTAAACTTTATGAAGAAATTATTGCTTTTTTCTCAGTGCATATTTGAAATTTATATTCAGAGATATTTGTATTAAGTTAATGAAATTATTTCACACACAGCTAAGAATTGTGGAGAAACACTTTGCCATGAAGTTTGAAGCTACAAAGTTTTTACAGGTTTTCTCCGTATTTTTACAGAAATTTTCTGGCACCCCTACTGCCGGAAAATTACCCTTTTTTTAAGGGATTTGTTTAACAGTGTAGAGTTCTTTTCTCATTAAGGGCTGCTGTACAAAAGATGGCAGCAAATTCACTGTATGTACGGGCCAATCTATATGTAGACATAAACAGCTTATTTTAAGGTATTACTAACATAATAGTTCATTACTTAAGGTTTTTAAACGCATCTAAAGACACAGTTTTGTATGTTATATTGCATTTCTGTTAATAGATCATACAAAACTTCCCTTAAAGTACCTTTAATACCACCTCGATATTCCACTTTCCTCCTTAGAATTTGTATTTTCTGGCGCTTCTGGAGGAAAAGTCGTTTATGATATCACTATAAGATATCTGACGGGCAATTTTGTTATTAATACTATTAAGTGCATGTCCAGTCAGTCTTTCTTGAGCCATAAAATATCTCAAATAGTATTTTATCCGTTTGAGTTTGGAAAAGCTCCGTTATTGAATGAAAAGAATGTCATTTTATGTTAAAAAAGCTATTTCAACAACAACAAACTTTTGTTTTTAAACAAACATTTTTATTTTTAAAACCAGCTAAGTAATATGTTGTGTATTAATATATATTAAGATTACAAAGCTATTTGCAGATGTTAAATTAAAAATAAAGATTGGTAAAAGCATTGCATTAACAACGCAAGTTATGGGTTTGATCCCAGGCTATTGCACATATCTAGGTATAAATGTATAGGATAAAGCAATATAAGTCGCTTCGGATAAAATCTTCTTCCAAATGCATGAATGTAAATGTATGATAATTTAGCCTAATTATCCTCATTATCGCACTAGGCCCACATGTACAGTATTTCTGAGAAGTGTTTTTTTATTTTGTGTATTCCCCCGTTTAAGCAGCAATTTACCAGTAAGTAGTAAGGTTCTTGTAAATAGTAAAGTGTAGAAGCCATGTGTTTGTTGGATTTATTACCATTTGTATTACCATAATTTAACTTCAATTATAAACTATAGCTAGTATAATGAAACTATGGTATTTTCAGTTGCTGTTGTTTTACTAAAGATGATTAATTTCCTATGTGGGTCAATGACATGACGTGTATTTTTTGTGTCCAAATTCATTATTTTCCTAAAAAGAATTGGAATAAATACATGCCATATATCAAATGGATCTACAATATGTCCTTTATAAGAAACCCTTCTCATTTTATTGAAATTCAATAGATTTTTCGAGTTTTGGTGTTTCAAAGACCAAAAATGTCAGGTGGTGCGACCGTCCGAACATACAAACAGAGAACAAAACTGAGAAATAAATGTTAATTTTCTCAATAAAATTCTTAATCAAATATTTTGGCATGATTTTATGTTAAATTCCTTATAAATGAGGGGAAATAGTGTATCGGTCCCATTTCAAAACTAATCTATTACTTAAAAAACTTTTGTCCGGAAAATGTACTTCTACTAATGTCAGGGAGAGCAACCGACATAAAAATGCAATTTTATGCAATGTTCCTTTAAGAAAACCATTTGACAGCATATGACATCTCACAGAAGACTCCAGAGGACCCTTTGAAGCAGTAACAAGGTTAGTCAACCTCCCATAAATATTAGATAATTTGACATTTTTGAGTAATGATGAGGTTGATTCAACTTATCATGTCAGGTGGTATGACCCATGGAAATCTTTGAAAATGTGTTGTTATTATAAAAATGTGTATTTGATTTAAGAAATGTATGTATAACATTGAGCACATGGTCAAACATTTGTATAGGCGTCCAAGTTAATGCCTATTAGATTTTAATTGAGTTTGAAATGTCAGGTGGTGCGACCAGAGTTACAGTTAAACCAACTAAAAAAAGTCATGTTAATTCATGTTTTTGAAAATATTAAATACATTTTAATAAATACATAAAGCTTTTAAGTTGTTTAAAGGTGCAATCTACATATGTATATATATTTGTTTATTTTATTATGGTTTGAGTGACAATTTAAACAGCACATAGTCCATCTTAAAGTCTTATTCTTCAAGAATATAGGACTGTATAATCAACATTGATACTAAAACAATTGCATCTTTAAATGAATCTATTTTAATTTGTTTTTGTAGATGCCATTATCAAGCAAGGAGAAAACAGTACGATATAGAGCTCATTTAAAAAGTAATCCCGTTGCAAGGGCCAAAAGAAAAGCAAGGAATTGTGTTCATTATGTATATCTAGATACATTACAACTTAAGTTAATATGGTGTTCTGTTATATTTTTTGTGGTAATTACAGTTATTATATGTTAATAATACATACTTGATAGCAGTGTCATACAGCATTACAGAAAAGCATTGTTATTAGTAATGAATTCGAATGATTAACAAACCATTACCTATTCTATTAAATATTTAAACTAAAATAATCTATTTTACAAATGATATAGTACAGGTGAAACTCAAAAATTTAAATATCATGCAGTAGTTAATTTATTTCAGTAATCAAGTTAAAAGGTGAAACTAATATATTTTATAGACTCATAATATGCAAAGCAAGATATTTCAAGCCTTTGTTATAATTTTGATAATTATGGATTACGGCTTAAGAAAACCGCAAATTCAAAATTAGAATATTGTGAAAAGGTTTTCAAAGCTTGAAATAACTCACTTTGCGTGTAATGAGTCTATATAATATATTAGTTCCACTTTTTAACTTGAATTACTTAAATAAATGAACTTTTACAGGACACTCACATTTTTTGAGTTTCACCTGTATGTCCCATAAATTTTCATTTAATAAAAATAGAAGGGGTCTGAAACCATGTATCTTTTATAGAGATCGGTGTTGTACATTGCATGTGCTTTCTGAAAGCATGATTTTGAATTATTTTTGAAAAGAGTTGTTCTTTATCTTGACTTACGGTTACTACTGAATCTATTGATAAGTAGATTGAATTCTGCCCTTAATGTTTCTGGGCCCAATATTTGCACTAATTTTCAGATTCATATAAAAGATGTTCTCATTTATTAAATGTGTTTCTTGAGGTTTCAAATTTATATTTTTTAAGAAACGATGATCAAATGTTATCATAACATGCAGTATTGTTTTGCACTTTCTTGTTAATTACATTTAATTATATTATTGAGATAGAGTATAAATTGTCAGAGGATTCAAATAAAAAAGCCAATTAAAACCTGAATAAAATTAATTGACAAATATTTCTTTTTATTTTGTGAATATCAATCATTATTGTTCACAACGTCAGGTGGTGGGACCGGTCATGGTCAGGTGGTGCAACCAGCAAATTTACATTTAAATGTATCAATTCCCACTGCAATTGCAAAATGAAGTAAGAAATATAAATGTAAACCTTTACATAATGTATACAAATCATTTTTACAGTTAAAAACAAAACATAAAAAGTCCTTATGGAAAAATGGGTGTTTGAACACACAGAAAAGCAGCTGTTTATATGATTTGGAATAAAAGGTCAATAAATAAAGAAATAGAAAGGGAATTACTTTCTGATATGCATTTTAGACACTACAATGATTCATATTTACAAGTCTCAGTAGTGCTAAGTACACTAAATGTATATTATTTTAAATTAATATATGGTCGCACCACCTGACATTTTCTGGGTGGTAAAATCAGAAATCTTGTTTAATAATGAATTAATGCCCCCTAAAATGCTGTAAAAACCAATATAAATCAACACAATAAATTTTTTGGACATAAAAATGCATTTTCAAACTGTTTTGCTTAAAATATATTTTTTTTCTTCTTGAAAACCTTATTTGTCATTGACCCAATAACATTTTATACACATTTATAAATGCAGAAAAGAAACCATTTAGACTTCTTTGCAACAGAAACAGCTCAGTAAACTGAACATTATATCATGCAGTCAAAGTAGAAACCACAACAAACTTTAAAATAGCATTTATTGAAAATACAGTTTTAAAAGAAAGATCAAATTATTCAGTATTGTTCTCTTATGGAGGAAAATGTATTTCCTAATGTATGAATTAAAAATATATTTCAGACATATATATAATATACTAGAGGGGTCTGTGTTGGTCCGTGTAATTCATTTATTCTTTTTTGTTTTCAAAACAGAAAAACAAACAGTTAATTTTATACATATTCAACCCAGTAGCGTAGCCACGAGGGGGCCTGGGGTCCCCTTTACTTGTCCAGCCCCTCAGATTTTTGATTGCTTAAAATAAAACATTAAGGAATTGTTGATTTGTTACTCTGGTTGATCGACCAATCAGTGCACCCCGCTGTTTTTAAAGGTATTGGTTTAATTATGTCACATGTTATGTGAAACATCTTGACTTTTGAGCCAAGAGTTTAATTTGTACGATGTGATGCGCACAATATTCTGTTTCTTTTTTTATAAATTACGAATATGAGCATGAAGATGAAGAAAATGAGTAGACTGATAAAGATAATGATTACATCGCATTTAACTTATTGTAGTGTTCTTGTAGACTTTTCTAAAAATAAACTTTTTCTCACCGTCGAACACTCCCTCTTGTCATGTAAAAGGTAAAACAATGGTTTGACTGATAGCTGCCGAGCTACTGTGGTTCTTAATCCTGGTGCTCACGACTACCCTCCGCATATTTTGTTTGCGTTACTGAGGTTCATCACTGATTATGATATGATTTCGTGATATGGAATATTTCTACATAGACATTTTTTACTCTGAACTGTGCGACCGTGAGTTAAACGGATATTTCATGTTTAATGCAACAAACTTTGTTCTCAAATACTTTCTAGGTTTACGTTTTGATGGTCGCTTTTTTCAGTTTCCGATTGAAGTAGTTTAATTGTACATGTTAATCTTTTGTGACATGTGTTGAAAATGACATTATAAACAAATATTTTTATGTTGGGTCTTTTTTTTGTGAGGGACTTTAAGAAAATTATTCCTTTTTGCTGGATAATGTTTTTGTGTTATTTGCATAATTGAATTTAGTCCTTTATTTAGCGCTTGGTTTTTCTTCTCTGTCTTATTTTGGGTGTAACGATGATATATTATTTGCCACGAGCTTCCGGAGTAATATACTGTCAAAATTGCAAATTAATTATAATTTTTTTGATCAGAGTTTCTTCTTGTCTGGAGCCTGAATAATTTTGATTAAGGTTCAAATCTATCTTCTAAGTTTAAATGTAAATTTCGAGGCGGACACCATTACACACTAAGATGATTTTTAATCAATATGTAATCTACACTGAAAATTATTCTTGAGGGTTAGTATATTTTACCCATGCAAATCAGTTAAATTTGACTTACATATACTAGGTAGCAAAGTCAACTACATGTGAACTCCCTGAATCTACTCAATCTAATTGAGTCGAAATCCTCGCCTCAATTCTATTGTTTTAATGCTTTAAGATAAAGAGTACCTAAATTTATCAGACATGACTCATTACACACTAAAAGAAAATGGATAAAGTCTACCCTTATATTTCTCAATATTAATTACTTATAAAAATTTAGTAATATTAGTTTATATTACCAACAACAGTTCATCTACTTATAATGAATGATACATATTGAATAATTAAACAATTAATATGACTTATCCAGAGAAGCTTGAATTGACCTACAAATGGTCAGAAACAGGAGATCACATCAAATGCTTTTATTGACGAAATAACAAACGACTGCAAAACCCCTTTTTGACAATGAACACAAGATTACTTTGACTTCTCCAATATTGTTCTGTGGGCAAATCCACAGTGGGCTGGCCCACAGAAAACTCCCATTGGGGCCACATGGGCAAACCACGTGGGCCCTACATTGGATAACCCATGCGGGTCCCACTTGGGGTTTGATGTGGGTTTGCCCTGCCTACACTGTCCCACAGTAAACCCAGTGGGCCCACACAGGCATTTTTAATGGGTACTTGTATACGTATAAACTATATTGCATTAAGACGGTACGGAGCAGTAAACTTTAATACTGAAGACCTAATTACAAAAGTGAATAATAGCCTGTTATTATATACATTGAGAAAATGCTAGTGTGAAAGAGTTCCAAAATAACTTTAAATATCATGTTTCCGCTCCAGGAAGAATTCAGAGGGAAAGTTCCCAGAAACTTGTAAGTTTGAGGAACTATCATAAAATCAGTCCATGCATGACAGCACGCCTGAACACAAACACATACACATTTAAAAGGCAGTTTAATCCAAAGAAAGTTACAATGCATTGGAATTAGTTATTTTCTACTGTCCAACCCCCCCAAAAAGAAACATTTCAGCAAACTGAGACCATATTCACTGCACCTATGCATTGTTGTTCTTTTGTTGCAAAAATTGCTTCTAACGTTTTTCCCTACTTTATAAGTCGCTTTGTATAAAAGCGTCGGCTAAATGTAAATGTAGAACTGTTATAAAGCTGTAACATATTGAGTGATGTTCTATGGTCAAACACAGTCATATCTGATCATGAATCAGATGCACGGCTCTAAATAATAGCCTGTTTAAGCATAACTAATATATACATTTGAGTGAAATAAAACTCAGAATATTGTGGAATTTATAGCTTCTATGGAGAGATCGAAATACAGATATGAATACAAAGTGTCTCTTGAGTATTTCTATTTTTGCATGAAGGTCGCCTAATGCACAGAAAGCAAACAGGAGAAAGAAAAGCAAAAACACTTAATCACTTCTTCTCTATTCACCTCATCAGCTTAATAGAACGTTTCATAAAGAAAACTAAACCTTATGACACAGTCAGTCGCATAGCACAAAAAAATCAGGAGCAGGTTAATATTTTTTAATTAAAGAAAAAAAGTCAAAGTAAGCAATAATTTCTTATGCAACCCCTATTTGATCACGCAAAGTATTAACAAGACCTATGGAAAATCATTAGACATGTTAGAATGCAATAACATGTGGACAATAACATCAAAAAATAAATAAAAAGACAACTAACAGACAACAAACGAACATTCAAAATCTGACCAAAAATACATCAAATAAATCAAATCTTCACTTGAGTTTGTTTGTCAAAGGAAATATAAGTCACTGACTGAAACCTAATAAATTTGTGTTTATGTTGTTGTTTAGTTGTGTGATTTGTATAATTATGTGTTTGTGTTTTATTTGCGAGTGGTTTTGTTCATGGAGGTGTAAAGCTCTCTTCAGGCGTCTTCAGGTTCAGTTTTTCCTCCTCTGATGACGGCATAAGTCACATCACCAGCAGACTGAACCTGAATGAACATTACAGAATCCATCACACATGTTTTAACCCACAGATTTTATTAAAGCAAGATGTTACATCTACATATTAAGGCAATATCTCTGGATCAGGAATGTATATAGTGCTCTTATATCAGCATGGCTGTGATTAGGCCAGAGGCACGAGCCCGAGGACATGAGACAATCACACTCGCTGATATAAGAGCACTATATACACGACTACGAGAGCAATAATGCATTTATACAACAGCTTGACAGCACACGTGTGTAGGTAAATCAGAAATGACAAAGGAGTGTCTTTAAAACCCTCTGGTTTCTGTATATCATGAAGATATTGCAGTGCATTAAATCCTGTATGTAGTTGGAGAGCTTAAGACGGAGGCAGATGTAAATGTATGTAGTTTCTACTCACAATGTTGTTCTTCTGTTGTATTTTACTGACAACAGTCACCTCAGAATAAACCACATCATCGTTCTCCTCCTAAACATCAACACAGATATAAAGGTCTGAAAAACTCTCCAGTCACTGTTGGCTAGACAGATCATACCCAGTTAGCAAGCAAACATTGAATCAATGTTAAAAAATAGTTAAGTTGTCAATGTTAATATCACTTTTGCACCCCCTATTAATGTTGAAAAAAAGTTGAAATTTCAACAAATCATCATTATTGTGATCAGTGTTTGATTTGAAAGAGTCAAGAGCCCAACTAAATCAAACACAGATCACAATAATGATTATTTGTTGAAATTTACATATATGTTTAGAGAACTGTAAAGATAGAATAAAACAAATCTGGTGAGGAGGTTTGTTGAGAAAGATACAGACATGACTATGAATGGACCAGAGAAGAATGACCACAGTGATTATAAATATTCACAAAAAACTCATGAACCTTTGAGTTTATTGCAGATGAAGGAAACTGTTTACTAACATTAGTGCTAGGAGTAGGAGGAACGATGTTGACGGTGTCATATGTTCTAAAATTCTCATTCTTAGATCCAACCTAAAGGCAAATAAACGACAACAAAACAATGTATCAGAATTTATTTATCCAACATGACTAAGACGCCAGTTCCCATGATGATATCTCACAGAGCAACCCATTAATATACTCACCACAGGGTCTCCAGACAATCTCCGATCTAAAAAAAATAAACATGCCTCATTGCATATTAATCATTAGATAGCTCAGCAATACAGAATGTTTTTAGGGCATATATATAACGCATGGCCAGTCAGTCAACACAGTTAATGTAGAAGATATTTTTGGCTAAAATATAGAGGAATAATGTATACAATTGTTTACCATTATAAAATCATTTTAAGAGTTTCTTATCTGGGGACCGAATGCTAGTTTACACAAATGACCCTATGTAGGCTGGGGGAGGAAAAGACATCTGTTTTACATTATATTGGGGGGGCTCACAGGACGTGTGTGTATATGTGTGTGTGTGTTAAGCACACTATATAAGGGCTTCTCCAAGAAGGGAGAAGGTGAGTGACATTGCAATCCTACTCAATTAATAAAGTGGTTTTTGTATCAAAACTCGAGACTCAACAATAATTCTTCAGAACACGCAAAGAAAATCCACAACATTAACAGGTAATGTCACACCTTTCTTGTACTGTGACATGCTGCAATGCATTCTGGCTAACATCACAGTTCAAAACTCATTCATGACTCCCAGCATGCATTGCAGCATGAAGCGTCTCAGTTTATTCTTACCATTGTTGAGGTTCATACAGTGAGTCTTGATGTGTTTGGGTCTTAATAATCAATTGTTGCAATGTTTATATTAGTTTTAAAGACTCCTTTGGCATTACTCAATATAACCAATGTGCTCTACACAGTAAACTACAGAGCTGTGGAAGGGACATGGGGGAAAAAAATCATAATACTTTCTTGCGCGCACAATAGTTTTGCGTATCCATGCGTTACTTTGAATGTGCCTGTTATGCATAAAAAGTCATTAAGATGACACCAGTTTAAATAAAATGTAGAAATTGTGCAAGAGATGTAGAATTAGAAGTAAATACGCACATGTCTATATGCAGTTCGGAGAGGATATTTGACATTTGATGTAAAACATGCATAACATGTATTAATACTTGAAGACAGTAAGTTTTAAAAGGCAAAATACATTAATACTATTACTGCATAGGCTATTATGTATGGGAATAATCCAGGACTTAATAGGACTGTGATCTGGCTAAGGATAAAATAGCTGTATACCATAACTTCCCTAAATGGACTTTGGTCATTCACAGCTGTAGAACTGCTGAGATTAAAGATAAATAGTATCTGATTTACAGGGATACTTCATGTAAAATTGAAAATTCAGTTGTCATTCACATTCAAGTTGTTCTTAATCTGTATACATTTCTTTGTTCTGATGAAGAACGGAAGAATGATTATAACCAAACAGTTCTTGGACCCTATTGACTACTATAGTGAGAAAAAAAAACTTTATATTGTATGTTCTGTTAAACAAAATAGAAGATATTTTGAAAATATAGGACAGCAAACAGTTTTGAGGCAGTTTTGACTACCATTGTCATTATTTCCACTATGGTAGTCAACGGGGTCCAAGAACGGTTTTATTAAAAGCGTTCTGTCAAATATCTTTCTCTGTGTTCAATCAAACAAAAACACGTTTGCAGATTTGTATTCACCAGAGAGTGAGTAATTCATGACAGAGTATTCATTTTTAGGTGAACGTTCCCTTTAGGTACAGCGACTGAAGACCAGTCACAAGCAGGTGCAGAAGATTTTTTTTTTTCAGATCATTAAAATCTCAGAAACTGAGATGGCCTTTTAAAATCAGCATATTCTAAATAACCTTAAACTTGTGCTTTAAGTGGGATTTATAAACTCACCTTTTCTTTTTCTATAAATCACACAAATAACAGCAACAGTAAGTAGAAGAAGTAATGAAGTGATCACACCAATAGTCACTGTATGAGAGCGGGTCACTGAGAAAGACAAATAAGAAAATGACAAATGAAAGTCACTAAAAGTTTGTGATCAGCCCCTGGAAAAAACAGCTCAGTTATAACCTGTAAACAAAATGATGTTAGTTAACTTTAATTAAAATAATATTAAGTATATGTTCTGATGATGCTAATGAGAATCTTATCAAATGGTGTTATTGTTATGCCTTTATTGGGAAAGTTGCCATTTGGTAACCTATTTGCCAATCTCAACAGGGTTTCCATGCCACTCTGTGAGTTTGTTAAAGCGCATGGATGTCTCTCAGATTCAGAAATGGGAAACTTCCTTACTATATAGACGGCAAAAATCAGTAGGCGAACAAATAGTATGTCTTAATCGTCAGTATTTACAAAACAGTAGGTGAGAAATACACGGGTGATGGAATATTACTCGTGAGATTTAGACGTGTTGTGCTAATGTTGCATCTGAATGGCTCTCCTGTTTTTGTCAAGTGGTTGATATCCTTAGGACAACATTTAAATCAACCAATCAGATTTCGGAAATAAGTTAACCGTTTATTTTAAGGGTAATCTACCAAACAGGATTAGATATATAGACCACTTTTTTCACTTATCATTTGTCTCTGATTTTCGGGTAAGTTATGGTGAGGGGTATCCCAGATAGCCAATTTTTGCGGCCCAAATCTGGCCCACACCTTGCTCCCCATACTTTACTCATCTGGTCCACATACCCCGTGGAATGATGGCACTTGTGCGGTCCGCTCCTGTTTGCCAGATTTGGGCCACAGACATCCCAAAACCAACACCTTTCTATGCTCCAGTTTGACAGAATTTACATTGAGTTTCATTATTATTATAGTGATGATTGATCCTATTTGTTCTGTGAATGTCTACCAAATAACGTCCCCAGAACCTTCAAACAACTCCACATCGTGACCATATCAGAACGTTCTGGGAATGTATTCAGCACCAGCAGGGACAAAATCTTTCTAGAGGGAATATACCTTGTTGTTGCTGTGTAGTTTCTGGTGTGTTAAGAGTTGAGAATCTCTCAGGGTTTGTGGTGGTCACTAGAATCTTGTTTGAATCTGTAGAAGATGATGAATGTTCAGACACATCATACTGTAGAACATCACAATCATATTTCATGTTTATGTCATTTCTTCATCATCAGTACAGAGTTTAATGACTGAAGTCACTTTGAGTTCAGGACACTCCTGTCAGAGTGATGTCTTACCTGTAAATCTGACAGTATATGTGACTGAGGTCTTGATGTCATTCTTGTGTTTGAGCACACATCTCAACTCTGTGTTGTCGTCTTCATTCACAAGTGTTGTAGTCAGAGAGATGAGACAGAGTTCATCTGATCTAATCTGATATCTGGAGTCTGTCTGTAGATCAACATCAGTCTGATTCATCCACACCAGCTGAAATTCATCATAACTGAACAAATAATCACAGTAATATGTAAACAGCCGACAGGAGAGAGTGACAGATGTGTTTGCTCTTATCTCAGTCTGTGATGATGATGAAGACACTGAAACACAAATCACACAACACACTCTCAGTACTCATGAGTTTCAGTGAAAACACAAGAGATAAAGAGAACTGTGATCTGAAGTTAAACATGTGTTCATATAAATGAAGAGAAACACTGACCATGAAGAACATGTAGATAAACATGTGAATCAGGTTCATGTTGATGTGCATTCACATATTGTCTGCAGATGTAAAGTCCACCATCATGTTGTGTTGTGTTATAGATGTTGAGAGAGCAGTCAGATGTCAGACTCAGTCTCTCAGATCTCTCTGTGTTATTCTGATTTATCCCTCCAGCAAACACTTCTACTGTAGATGATGTTGTATAATTACTATAGATCCATGTAGTTGAGGAGCATCGATGAAGAGAATCATTACAGGACAGAGACACACTTTCACCAGAACTGATGAACACATGAGTCACGTCTGCTCCACTCACACCTGAAACGGCAAATTACATCATTCATATTAATACATCACAATATACACTCACCTAAAGGATTATTAGGAACACCTGTTCAATTTCTCATTAATGCAATTATGGTGGTGGTGTAATGGTGTGGGGGATGTCTTCTTGGCACACTTTAGGCCCCTTAGTGCCAATTGGGCATCGTTTAAATGCCACGTTCTACCTGAGCATTGTTTCTGACCATGTCCATCCCTTTATGACCACCTTGTGCCCATCCTCTGAAGGCGACCTCCACCAGGATACTGCACTATGTCACAAAGCTCCAATCATTTCAATTGGTTTCTTGAACATGATAATGAGTTCACTGTACTAAAATGGCCCCCCCAGTCACCAGATCTCAACCCAATAGAGCATCTTTGGGATGTGGTGGAACGGGAGCTTCGTGCATCCCACAAATCTCCATCAACTGTAAGATGCTCTCCTATCAATATTGGCCAACATTTCTAAAGAATGCTTTCAGCACCTTGTTGACTCAATGCCACGTAGAATTAAGGCAGTTCTGAAGGCGAAAGGGTGTCAAACACAGTATTAGTATGGTGTTCCTAATAATCCTTTAGGTGAGTGTATATAACAGTTTAATATTTGTCTCTTAAAGGCGGGGTGACAGATTTCCGAATTACTTGTTAAAAAAAAGTCGGGCCGAGTACCAAACCAACCTTGTAGCCAATCAGCAGTAAGGATCACAGTG
Source organism: Triplophysa tibetana (assembly GCA_008369825.1). Taxonomy (NCBI): domain Eukaryota; kingdom Metazoa; phylum Chordata; class Actinopteri; order Cypriniformes; family Nemacheilidae; genus Triplophysa; species Triplophysa tibetana. Next base: position 20,161,409 of record CM017897.1, read on the forward strand.
CACAGGACAGACATTAGTCGATCCGAGCGCTGACGAAAGCTAAAGATTGGGGTGGGGGTGTGTCTGTTTTGGTAATTTGAACATCAACAGCGGGAATGAGAAATGGGACACCCTGCTATTAATGACAGATAGACTTTCTTATTTTTACATCAAATAAATCAGAAGATTTGACAGAACAAACTGTGATCTAGTTCCTCTATCATTGGGTGCATTTATATTTGGCATTAACTTGTAATCTCGGTCATCTGAACAACCAGATTGGATCTTCAGACAATCAGGACACAGTGTGTTTACACATGTCAACATCAAGTGGCTTCCACATCTGGATATCTGATTTGATCTCTATAGTTTTAACAAGCCTGCAATAAAAAAAAAAGACCTGTGCGGGGATATTTCAGACAGAACGAATAACGGGACGCATGAAACAGATTTGATACACTGGAAAGTATCCGCCTTTAGTGTATTTCGGGGAAAACTATGGGTTTAACCACAGTAAAATACAAATAATTAATGATGATTAACTATACCTTTTTTATACACTTTTATCGGATTCGGAAGACCTAATAATAGCGACAAACTAAATTCACTCGTCCAGTGAGTGATCAGCAGATCGTATATCAAATCTAAGAAATATTACTTTCCTGGCCTTGGAAACATAACACTCTTACTGATTGTGGTAGGGCTGATACGTCTTCATGGTGCCGATTGGTGGATCTGATCATTAGCTGTCCTATCAGTTGATATGCGGGTGTATATATATCCCGTGTTAAAGAGGTTTTGTTTCAAGTAGTCCCGCCCCTTTCTTTTGCTTCGGTGTTACATCTGGTCGTCCAACAAAACGGCGCGTTAAGAGAAACCTTGTGACTGACATTTGGTTGGCGTCGCCTCTCTACAGGCGAAAGCTTGAGTGAGCTGGAATTGAGCTTGGGTGTCCGTTACGAATATTTTGGGGGTTGGCTGTGTGTGTACCAGATATACTGAACGAGTTGTCCCTCGCACATTTGCACGATTACCTGACCCACGGAGTCACGAGATCGGATGTGTACGATCGTTGAACGAGCCGCAAGCGTCTAGACATTCATCTGTTGTTGCTTATCGGGGGTGGGGAGATTATTCATGATTTGCCGTGCCTCTACCAATGAGTAGTTTTCACGCTTTGGAGCTACATGAGAGTTATTCCGGAGGTGTTGCTTTACCATATATTATTGTTAATGTTCTTTAGTTTCATTTGAATTGTTGGTTGCGTTTGCTGTTTATTTTATTCTTTTCTTTTTTTTTGTTCTTATTCTTACCTTGCCTGGTTGGCATTACTGTTTTCTTCATATTTGTTTTTTTGTATTTTGTGAAGCTGCATTGTTGTGGGCAAGTAGAGCGCCTACTTGCTACATCTCACTGTAGTGCCCTGTACCTGTAGGGGGCCTGTACCCTCGAAGTTTGTGCCAAACCTGTCTCCATCTAATCTCTTCACAGGAGCTGAGTGCCGAAGGCGGGCGGAGTTTGGTGTGGTGGTGTGCCCCACGAGTGCTGTGGTGTGTGTGTGCGCGTGAGCGTGTGTACCCCGGTGTAACCAGTGTGAGGTGTGGTGTGACCTAGTGTGTCCCTAGACCCCGCTGTCGGATCTCAGCTCCTGCTCTATGTTTGTTTGGCCAGTTTTGAGGGGCTTGTTGTCTCCGGTGGCTTAGGGTGGTACTCTTCCATCCTAGTCTTTTCTTTGTTTATATTTTTTTTATTTCTTTATTTCCAAGTGATTGTCTGTCCGAATCTTTTTAATAAAAGTATATATATTTCTACGCTCACGTTTCCTGCCGCTTCCTCAGTGAACCTGTGTGCTTTAAGTTATAAGAATCTTTATTTCTGTCCCTGGCAAGTATCCAGGGTGGCGTAGTCGCTCCATTTTGTGGTCGATTGGCGTCAGGTCACATGTAGTATAGCACCGCTCCAGATTTTATAACAAAATCGAGCAGTTTAAGTGACGTTAATATGTGATAAAGAGACACAGCAACAATTCGATTGTAGATAACAAATTGGGGTTTATTGACTACACTAAAAGGGGAAACATAACAACTAACTAGATATAACACGTGAAGACAAATGTAACATGAAACATAAAAACAGTAAAGAAAGGTAAGAGATTAACAAACAAAAGAGTGGCAGTATTACAACAGCTATTCACATCTGCATGAACCTTCAAGGATTATCTCATTGTAAAAAGGGGTTACAGCTTAAACGCAGCTGTTTAGAATCTAGTTTCTATACTTGCATTGGTTTCCTTTGTGTATGGACAAGGTCTTGTGACCGTGACAAAGTGGTTTTCAGAGTCCTGATGGTTTCGATCCGTCAGGTCCTTTCTTAGAGCCGGATTGGCTGACGAAGGTAGAAACGAACTTTGCCGAAGTAACTGCCCGAAGAAACTGTCTCCGAAGAGAGAGACAGGTCTCAGGAGGTGTTCTTGAACTGGAACGGGCGAACGCACGGACGAGCATTGTTGTTCACTGAGCTCACGCTCCTCCAAGGTGGGTGATCCAATGCAATGAGATGATTTTAGGCGCGAAATCAAGTTTCTTTGTTTCGCTTATTAGCTCTTTTGCATTTAGGATCATTTAGAAGTTTGGCGCTGTAAAATTCTAAGAATGAAATATAATCAGTATGGTATACAACACATTACTGTGCTATACATCATCTTTCAATGAATGAACAGAGAAACATTTAGATATAAATCATGCCAGAATTATAAGTACATCAACCTGAAGTTTGTACAAGAATGAATATATAAGCAGAATACAACTAAACACACTTGCTTTTGAGGTTATAGGTGAGGCCGAATAACATGGGGACAAACATACAATGTGGAGAAATAGATGTATATCCATTTAGACCACTCTTTTGTGGTTAAGGGAAAAGACAGATCATTTCAAGAGGAGATGAAAACATATGCCACATTTCTTTTTAGGCCATATGGTCAGTCGTTGGGGGAGCAGTCCATCCTCTTCGTTGGGACTCCTTTGAAGTCCAGGGGAGGGTGTTAGAATCTATCTTCACCAAATGATGGATGCTTAAAGAGAGGGCAGATGGATCAGACTTGCTGGCGCCGGTTAGACTCCTGCTGAGAGGACATGGTGTTTTACGATGCCCAAAAGGGTCACCTTTGGTCTGACCAGATCCTACACGCCGCAGTCATATTGAAATCGAGGCAGCGTTGGGAAGTAAACAACGGTTAAAACGATTAATGATCATACATGGGAAAGTATAAGTAGAAGACGTTTGTAAATTTACACAAGCTATTGTACTTGAGATGTGGTGGGTTTCAATCACGCACACACACACACACACACACACACACACACACACACACACACACTCAGCCTCTAACAATGTTATTAAACACATCATTTGTGCATGTCACTGACACATAAAATGCAAAGCAAAGTCCCTGGTGAAAAAAAGTGCACCCTGGTGTATATATGAGTCCATACCTACGGTTGTACAAATGTACACTGAAGCAGAGTCTTTCTGGTGTGAAATGTTAATTTATTCACGCAGAAAATGAATTAGTGATGATTGATCATTAATGATGAACACCTGCTGTTAAAAAAACACAATCACTGAAGAAATATGTAAAAGAACAGTTGATTTTGAGGTCACCATTATGTGGAACAGTGGTTCATTTAGTTAACCTCCTCTAGTTAATTTAGGTAGCCTTGAATATATATTGATGTTAATTCTTTCAGTGTTGTTGTCTTACTAACAGTTGTAAGTTGTTATAAATCAAATTTAGCTTAAGGTATATATGTGGCTAAAAGTATACGTGGTTCATTGAGGAACATATCTGGAACTTCTAAGAATCAGTTTTAACGCTAATAATGCAAAATGCTTTAAATTAAAACATAAATTATTCTGATGTAGTAGAAATATTACTTAAATCATTCTGGAGAAAAAATTAACACCGTTACTGAGATACATCTAGACATCAACACTCTTCATACAAATCTCAATTATGGTGACAAGCAACAGAATTTATTTAGATGAACAGATCAACTGCAATGCATGCTGAGAGTCATAGAGGTGTTTTGTACCACGCTGTTACCCAAAATCCATTGCTACCTAAAGTTATTTTGTTATTGATTGTCACCTTCATTGAGATTTATTCACAGATTCTTGAAGTCTGTGTGTTTAAATGATTGAGCACATTTGTCCCTTTTAAAAAATAATTGAGTACCGTTACACAGGGTCAAAAGACAAATTTAATATCATCAAAACTTAAGTATGATGTTAAGGTTCTGTATCATACACCGACACATCACTCAGCATCTTTATACTTTGCTTTTGCTGTAATAAAGACACCAATAAAGTACAATATTACACCCAGAGAAAAACTTGATCTATTGCAAAATAAGGATCAAGAGCCCAACTAAAGGAAACACTAAACACTATCAGAGTGAATTCTTATTGTTGATGTTTCTTCAGTGATTGTGTTTGTTAACAGCAGGTGTTCATCATTAATGATCAATCATCACTTGTAATGTGAACTCAATTGATTATTTAACTGCATAAGTAAATTAACATTTCACACCAGAAAGACTCTCCTTCAGTGTACATTTGAACACCCGTAGGTATCGACTAATTTTTACACCAGTGACTTTGCTGTGCAGGGGCAAACAGGAAAAACAGAAAAGGTAAAACACAGCACAGTGCATGGTGTTTATAGAACGAGTAAGATCATTCTAATAAATAATATCTAATTACTAAATAAATAAATAAATGCAGTCTCTTGGTGAGCAAGCCAACACTGACATCAGCTATAAGGAACACTATACAATCTTGTTCCTGTGTGTAAAGGAATTTTACGGTGTATTCACTCCATTTCAAGCTGCACGTCTGCCGCTTCTGTCTTCCGGGGACTGTACAAGACACCACAACAGCCCTCGGGCAGCAGGAAAATGAAGAGTATTTACACCGTAGACTTTACATTAAATAGACACACACAAGTAGACTATGTTGGAAACAAGCTGGTATAGTGTTGCTATTCGTGTCTGTGACATAAAAAGAAACAATTGACACGTTTAAAAACACCAATGGCGCTGTGTGTGCCAGTAAAACCCATTCATTTACATTTACATTTAGTCATTTAGCAGACGCTTTTATCCAAAGCGACTTACATAGAGTTAGGGAGCAACAAGCGATACGTCATACAGGAGCCATAATACATTAGGTGCCAATACAAAGTTACTTGTTTCAACTAAAGCTAGACCACACTGTAAAAAATGCCCGTGAAGTTAACAGTAAAATTCTGTTGTTTTCACACAAAAAACCTGTTATCAGAAAGCGTCCGTAAAAATACGCCTGTGAAATTAACAGTGAAATTCTCTAGTTCTGTAGCAACAGAGAAAAATGTTGCCAAAAAACGTCCGTGAAAATACGGAAAACAATGTCAAATTCTGTGGCAACTGAACAGTGAACTTCCATAGTTTTTTTCAACTCCACAAACACTATTATCACCTTCACTTCCAGACACCACTGTCACTTTATTTCTGTTGCACGACTACAAAGGTTCTAATTGAGAATTAACACAAGTTTAAATGTTGATGGTTTTGTTGACTCACCATTATGGTGATGAGTGTTTGCTTTAGTTGGGATCTTGACCCGTTGCTTCTTATATTAAGTCTTTCCCTAGTTTTAATATCTATGTTTCGAAAAAGACACCAAAACAGGTGAAAAAAAAAGCTCAGCAAAGTTGTCGCAATATCTAAAAGTAAATAAAGTTATTACATGTTTTAGAGCTTAGGTGGTGATTTAGAGTGACTTGTTGTCCTCATTTATGATATTGTATGAAATTAAATAATATACTGAAAGTGTTTGACAGCCCATGCGACACATAATAAATGTTCTAGAAGACATCAAGAATATAACAGTTTGTCTCAACAATGGTGACAACAGAAAAAACCTCTAATAAGAAACGCAATGCATTCTGGGTATCATCAAAGGACAAAACTCATCAATAACTCCCAGCATGCATTGCGGCTGTAAGATTTTCAATTGTTAGTCACCACTGTTGAGATTCATACACTGATTCTTGATGTGTGAGTCAAAGACCAAATGCAAATCTTTTGACAGTTCAAAAAATCAACTTTTATATTGATTGTTTCTGGAAATGTGAATTTTAAATGTAAATCATTCAAACTTTTGTAACATTAAAACCCAATGAGTAATTTAAACAACTTCATAGAAAAATCATGTGAAAATATCGAATCACATTTTCTTTTGATGTCATTTGCTACAAAACTATGTTTTATATAAAACACTGTCACAACAGCACAAAGTAAACTGGAATTTTTTCGATAATTTTTCGAGAAGGATGAAAGAGCGCAACTAAAGCAAACACTGATCACAATAACGGTGACTCTAAACAACAATAAAACATAACAAGTCATGGATGTTATGCTGCAGTCCCTGTGAAGCTGAAGTGTTGATCGTCTTAAGTATTCTGACATATTTCCAAGATGAATAGTGGGTGTGGCTCATGTTTTCCACTGTGAATTGATTGGATGAATAGAAACAGTATATTCCTGTAATTTTACGGTAGCTTGCTGGCAACCACAGCTGCCGGTATTTTTCCGTAAAAAATACGGAATTTGTATTTTCTGTCTTTTTTTCTGATATTTAATGTTTTGTGGGTCACCACTATGCTGAAGAGTGGAGTCTGTGGTTAGGTCAAGGTCAGGCAATGACATGCTAATGTCATGCTGCATGTTGCTTTGTTTCATAGTGAATTTGATGTTTTAATAACAAATTACAAAGGAAAAATTAAGTAAATGTAATGTTTTCACTTTTGTGCATTTGGACCAAGTTTCAATTTATATAAAGAAATTCTGTTAATGTAAAAGACTCAAATGTATTAAGTTCATACACAGCTTGAAGTTTGTGCCCTGAAGTTTTAAACTGCAAAGCTGTTTACGTTCATTTCCTGTATTTTTTACGGAATTTTACTGGTAACCACAGCTGCCGGTATTTTTCCGTAAAATTTACGGAACATTTTTTACAGTGTATTTCAAAGATGAAAAGTGGGTGTGGCTCATGTTTTCCACTGAGAATTGATTGGATGAATAAAAACAGGATGTTCCTGTTATTTTACGGTAGTTTGCTGGCAACCACAGCTGCCGGTATTTTTCCGTAAAAACTACGGAATTTGTATTTTCTCTTTTTTTCTGATAAAAATGTTTTTTGTTGGTCACCACTATGCTGAAGAGTTGAGTCTGTGTTTAAGACAAGGTCAGGAAATGAGTAACTGAGTTCATGCTGTATGTTGCTTTGTTTAAAAGTGACTTAAATGAATTACAAAGAAATAAATTAAGTAAATGTAATGTTTTCACTTTTACGCTTTTGGGCCAAGTTTTCATTTTATATAAAGAAATGCTGTTAATAAAAAAGACTCAAATGTATTAAGTTCATATACAGGTTGAAGTTTGTACCCTGAAGTTTTAAGCAGCAAAGCTGTTTACGTTCTTTCCTGTATTTTTTACGGAATTTTACTGGCAACCACAGCTGCCGGTATTTCTCCGTAAAAATTACGGAACATTTTTTACAGTGCACTACCTGTTGAGGGAAAGGGTTAGTGAGTTTTTTTATTAATTTATTTGTCTGTCAGATATTCACAGAAGAGTTGGGTTTTGAGTAGTTTTTTTAATGTTGTGAGAGATGTGGTTGACCGGACAGATTTAGGAAGAATGTTCCACCAGGAAGGAGTTGTGAAGCGGAATGAGCGGGAAAGCGATTTACTGTCCTTATGAGAGGGCAGTACAAGACGCCGCTGGTTTGCTGAACGCAGGGATCTTGATGGGGTGTAGGGTTGCAGGAGGGTGTGAAAGTAACCCGGTGCAGATCCAGTGATAGTGCTGTAGGCGAGCATAAGTGACTTGAATCTGATAGTGCTTCGACGGGCAGCCAGTGGAGAGAGATGAAAAGGGATGTCACATGAGCCCTTTTGGGCTGTTGGAAGACGAGGCGTGCTGCTACGTTCTGGACCAGCTGGAGCGGTTTGATAGCCTTTGCAGGAAGACCAGCAAGGAGAGCATTCCAGTAGTCCAACCTTTAGATTACCAGGGCCTGGACAAGGAGTTGTGCCGCATGTTCCGTGACATAAGGTCTAACCTTTCTAATCTTGAATAAGGCGTATCGGCATGACCGTGTTGTCTTTGCAATGTGATCATTGAAGGATAGCTGTTCATCAAATATGACTCCGAGGTTCCTGGCTGTTTTGGAAGGAGTGATTGTGGTATTGCCAAGATGGATGTTGAGATCGTGTTGCACCGTAGGGTGCGCCGGAAGCACAAGTAGTTCTGTCTTGGCAGGGTTCAGCTGGAGGTGATGCCCTTTCATCCAAGCTGAGATGTCCTCGAGGCAAGCTGTAATGCGAGCTCCTACAGTGGCATCATCTGGTCGAAACGAGATGTAGATCTGGGTGTCATCAGCATAACAGTGATACGAGAAGCCACGAGCCTGTATGATGGGTCCCAAGGATGTCATGTAGATAGAAAAGAGCAGCAGTCCGAGTACCGATCCCTGAGGGACCCCAGTGATCAAGTGGTGAGCAGTGGACAGCGAGCCCCTCCATGACACCTTGAAGGATTTGAACCAGTGGAGAGGAGAGCCTGAGATTCCTAATGATGATAGGGTTGCTTGCAGTATCTGGTGATTGACAGTGTCAAACGCTGCAGATAAGTCTAGCAGAATCAGGACCGAGGATTTAGATTCCGCCTTGGCTAGCCGCAGTGCTTCTGTGACAGATAGCAATGCAGTCTCAGTGGAGTGGTTTGTTTTGAAGCCAGACTGTTTGTCATCCAGTAGTTTGTTCTGGGATAGGTAGGAAGACACCTGATTGAACGCTGCCCGTTCCAGTGTTTTTGAAATAAATGGTAGGAGAGAGACAGGTCTGTAACTGTCGGGAGTAGAGGGGTCGAATGTGGGTTTCTTCAGGAGGGGCCTGACCTGGGCCTGTTTGAATGTGGATAGAAAAGTGCCGGTGAGCAGTGAGGTGTTGATGATGAAGTGGGAGGGGGAGGAGGGGGGCAAAGAAGAGAGTTAAAGTAAACGGGTGGTGGTGTTGGTGTAGTGCATGTAGGAAGGAGCATGTTGAAAGTGATGAAGAAGTGGTCCGAGATGTGAAGAGGTGTGACTTGAATGTTATCTGTGGTGCAGTTACGGATGTAGATGAGATCCAGCTGGTTTCCTGATCTGTGAGTACAGGCTGTGATGAGGTGCGTGAGGTCGAATGAGGCGGTGAGGGTGTGGAAGTCGGAAGCATAGGGTTTCTCCAGGTGGATGTTGAAGTCCCCAAAGATTACAAGAGGGCCACAATCCTCTGGGAATGATGAGAGCAGCACATCTAAGTCTTCAATGAAGTTGTGAAGAGGACCTGGGGGGCGGTAAACTACAACAACGCTGAGTTGAATGGGAAAAGTGATATTAACAGCATGGTATTCAAATGAATAGTTTTTACATAGGGAAGATAGTGTGGAATATTTCCAGTCATTTTTGATAAGCAAACCTGTGCCCCCTCCTCTTCCGGTTTGGTGGGGAGAGTGAGAGAAGGAGTAGTTTGTGGAGAGTGCAGCGGGTGTGGCAGAGTCTTCAGGACGAATCCATGTCTCAGTAAGACCAAGAATGTGAATGTCAGACTGGCTGGCAAACGCATGGATGAAGTCAGTCTTGTTCACAGTCGACTGGCAGTTCCAGAGACGCACAGAGAGAGACAGAGGTGTAAAAGCGGAGATGTAAATGGGACGCGCGTGAGAGTGAGCGCATCAGGCCTTGCATCTTGGGTGAGAACGCTGCCTACGGTGGAGTACAGGAATAAACTCGAAACACATGTTAGTAGACAATTGAATGAAAGCAAAGGTATGTAAAATATACTTATGAGCCTTGCGGTGTCCTTGCTCGATGGAGTCGCGCAGGTAGAGTCGAAGGTCTTTTCACTTGTTGGTCTTCACACGAGGAGGCTGAACACGAGGGCTGACGCTGTCACTGACGCTAATCGCGTCAGCGCAGAGGCACTGCTTAAGTATGTGATGAGATTGGCGAGAACAGAATACAGCTGGAACAAGCCTTCTCGATTAGCAAAACAAAGTCTGAAACGACTTGAATGGGCCACGGATCAAAAAATGATCAACTAGCTCTGTGCTTTTTAAGTGCAAATTTATAATGTCAAGCCGTAACGAGCGGCTAGCGGCAACTTCACTTCAGTACCAACGCAACAAAAACGCTAACAACTTAACAATCAGTCAACAAATAATTAAATAAACAAGCTCAAACTATCAGTTAATGAGTTATTAAATAAACAAGTTCAAATAATCTTAACTAGCAACAGGCCACAGTCCAGTCCAACAGTTAAAACAAGGTAACAGGGTAAATAGCAGACTCACGCACTACAGCAGACTTGATGACTTTTTCGCTTCTCCATGGCAGTCAAAAATAGCCTATGTGAAGTGTAAAGCTGAAGTGCTCAAGTAAAAGATCTCGTGTGATTTGACAAACTCTTGGCATCAGACTTTCAAATGTGAAACCCTTACGGTCCTAGTATATGAATGTCAAATATATTAAATGACATTTAATTGTGTAAATATTACATGAAAAATATATTGACCATAATATATTTACTTATATGTCCCAATATATGTAATTTTATGATCAGTAAAATACTTTATAATATATTGATGTACACGTGGTAAGATATGGGACTGAATGTGTAAAAATATATTGACCATAATATTTCCAATGGTAAGAATCACAACATACATGTTTCTTATTTTAAAACATAGCCACTTTACAATAACCTAAGCACTCCTGTTCAAACTGAAGCACTTATTGAACAAACAATCACTGAAATGAAGAGCGCTCAATAAAGTAATATATGATCTTCAAGATGTTTGTTCAATCCTTATAACCACAGACTCTACTCTTCATCACCATGGTATCCCCACACATTTACATACTTGAGAACCTTCTACATTTCAAATTAATACAACATTAAACGCTCACAGATTTCCCCCTATATTAATATCCAGCAAAAAGACATAAAATAACACCTACATTTAAACAAAACAATCGTTCTGTGAAAGTGTCCATATATGTGTCCACTAAACAATCACATTTATATGTGAACATTTTCAGGTTTATTTTTGTCTTCGTTTCTAAATATATGTTATGTTCAATATATATCCATATATTGTCAATGCATATATTGCTTTAATTAAAAAAACATTTGCACCAGCTTCCAATATATGGAAATGTATGATGTAATATAATTTATTATATTTGACAGTATATTTATATATTTTTGTTCCATAAGGGAAGACTCATGAACTCTATGATAAATGTGACATGAGATGAAACTGAACATGTTTCTCAGAATGTCAGTGAGAGTAATGAAATAAAATCTGATGAAATAAATGTGTTGTATAGTTTACCTGTGAATAGTGAAGAGAGAAGGATCAGTCCCAGCAGACATTTATCACTCTTCTCAGTCATGTTGTGTTTCTCTTACTGAGTCTCTTCTCATCATCTACTTATAGTTCTTCATCAGAACATTTGTAACTCTTGCTGTGGTTTCTCATTTCCTCTTTTCTCATAGACTGAGTCATGACACAACAACAGACTAGAACACATTCTGTAGTTTAATGGTGATATTTGTAAATGACTTCTGTTGTCTTAAAATAATTGGACACAGTGCTCAGTTATGACTTTAGACTTTAACAGGTTTAACATGATGAAGGTTTTCTCCAAATTCATTTACCCAAGCAGAGATGATCACTTCTCCATTCTTCTTCTATCTGAATGCAAACAAAAGCAGAACATGAGTGAGGTCATCTTCACACTTCTTCAAAACCACAGATCCACAGATTACTCATGATGCAACAGACACAGACATTAATGAACACTAACTCTGTCACAGATTATATCAATATGTCAACTGATAATATCATCGGAAAAAATCCTTGGATGTGGAATGCATGAACAACGGTTTACACCTAATCACAGACCACATGGGGAAACACAATTATGAAAAACCCTGTGACATGGGTCATTCTTGAGCTGAACACATTCAATGCTCGGTCTGAGGCTAGAAACAGCACCTAGGGCAGGTGTGACCAACTCTGTTCCTGGAGAACTACTGTCCTTCTGAATCTGTGAGGTTTTAAAAACAAACTGCATGATTTCTTACAAGCTTTTGACACATTTCTCTACTTCGCCATCTGGTGGTCAATAAAAATCGACAGTGTCACTCAGATATTTTGTTCATTGAAATGTTATTATAAGTGTTATAGTATATTTAATATATAATTTAATAATATATAGCATTAGAAAGATTGCAGCTCGTCTGCTTGCAGGGATACACTTATGCACAATACAATTACAAATAAGACTTTCGGTTTTAAATTTTTACTTCCAGTAAACTTTTGTCTTTTCACCTTCTAAATATTTGAGATTTTTTATTTAAACTACTTACATTTGTACAATGTACAATACATTTTTTACAATGAAATAAAATTATTACATTCTTAATTTCAAATATATATTTTACAGATTTACTTTATTTGCTTTTAATAACGTATTTAGTGATGATCCCGTGTTTTAACATACTGAGCTATGTGCAGTTTTGGAGTTGGATGGAGCATGTGGTTTATTAAGCCCAAAGTTTATTTAATATAGTTCTAATACTTATATTCATAAAAGGGGAAGTAAATATGTCATTGAAAGCTATGTCATGGAAACATACCAGACCTATATTGATTTTATTCACGTGAGTTAGTTCCTTATTCTTAGATTTTCTTAGAAGTACATTAATATTATTAGCAAAAGGCAGCACGAAGTTCTGAACATTCTGTTAGCTTGGAGAGCACTTAAACTCAAGTAAGATTAGACATAATTCATGTACAATAATCATTGAAATACATTTCACATAATATGTGGGACACAGGCAAAACCCAAATTCCCACAATGGCCACTTTCAGACCAACGGTCTTACAAATAACCCTGTGTCCCTTAAAAGAAACAAAACATACTTAAAAATATATGAATAAAGTATACCCATATCAATTTTGCCTTTAGCGTAACAACTTTTTATCCAAACACAATAAGTGCTTCTGCATCTTGCACTCGGTAAAATAATTGATATCTAATAAATCCATAAGAATTTGGCCCTCAGTGCACTCAGGGGTGCTTACATTGGAGACCCACATTTCCTGCAATAAAACATATTTAGACCATATTTTTGCTGAGACAAATGTTTTATTTTTGATGTCTGCCAGTCCATTTATCATGTAAAAGATCTTCAGTATACAATTTAATTTTAGACAATATCTTGTGGAGGACAAAATCACTTTAAATCGGTGCCTAAACTCTATAACATGTAATGACACTCCAAAAAAATAAGAATCTACATTAATTTTGCTGAGCTTTTAATCACCTGTTTTGGTGTCTCTTTCAACACAAGACTTAACATAAGAAGCAAAGGGTCAAGATTCCAACATCAACATGTAAACTTGTGTTAATTCTCAATTAGAACTTTTGTAGACGTGCAACAGAAATAAAGTGACAGTGATGTCTGTAAGTAAAGGTGATAATAGTGTTTGTGGAGTTGAAAAAAAACTCCTTTTAAAAACTATAGAATTTCACTGTTCATTTCCCAGAGAATTTGACAGTGTTTTCCATATTTTTACGGACGTTGTTTTACGTGACAACAGTATTATCTGTGAAAACAATTCAATAAAAGAAAAAACAATAAACTGTTAATTTCACAGGCCTTTTTTATGCACTGTAAAAAATGTTCCGTAAATTTTACGGAAAAATACCGGCAGCTGTGGTTACCAGGAAAATTCCGTAAAAAATACAGGAAAAGAATGTAAACAGCTTTGCAGTTTAAAACTCAGGGTACAAACTTCAAGCTGTGTATGAACTTAATACATTTGAGTCTTTTACATCAACAGAATTTCTTAATATAAAATTGAAACTTGGTCCAAATGCACAAAAGTGAAAACATTACATTTACTTAATTTTCTTCTTTGTAATTTGTTATTAAAACATCAAAGTCACTTTTAAACAAAGCAACATGCAGCATGACATCTGCATCTCATTGCCTGACCTTGACTTAAACACAGACTCCATTCTTCAGCATAGTGGTGACCCACAAAACATTAAATATCAGAAAAAAAGAGAGAAAATACAAATTCCGTAGTTTTTACGGAAAAATACCGGCAGCTGTGGTTGCCAGCAAGCTACCGTAAAATTACAGGAACATCCTGTTTTTATTCATCCAATCAATTCACAGTGCAAAACATGAGCCACACCCACTATTCATCTTGGAAATATGTCAGAATACTGAAGACGATCATCACTTCTGCTTCACAGGGACTGCAGCATAACATCCATGACTTGATGCTCTATTGTTGCTTAAAGTCACCGTTATTGTGATCAGTGTTTGCTTTAGTTGGCGTCTTTCAGCCTTCATATATAAATTTACAGTTTTCATTGGGCTGCTATGACATTGTTTTATATAAAACATAGTTTTGTAGCAAGTGACATCAAGTGAAAATGTGATAAGATTTTTTCAAAAGCTAATTCTACGATGTTGTTTAATTACTTTTTTTTTTTTTACAAACGTCTAAATTAATTTACATTTAAAATTCACATTTCCAGAAACAATCAATATAAAAGTTGATTTTTTGAACTATCAAAAGATTTGCATTTGGTCTTTGACTCACACATCAAGAATCAGAGTATGAATCTCAACAGTGGTGACTAACAATTGAAAATCTAACAGCCGCAATGCATGCTGGGAGTCATTGATGAGTTTTGTCCTTTGATGATACCCACAATGCATTGCGTTTCTCTTTAGAGGTTTTTTCTGTTGTCACCATTGTTGAGACAAACTGTTATATTCTTGATGTCTGCTAGAACATTTATTATGTGTCACATGTGCTGTCAAAGACTTTCAGTATATTATTTAATTTCATACAATATCATAAATGAGGACAACAAATAACTTTATAGCAAAACCTAAACTCGCAACCATTTATTTACTCTCCAACCTAAAGAAGTTAATCGTTTGCTTTGTCTGAGCTTTTACCCATCTGTTTCGGTCTATGTTTCAACACATAGATATCAAAACTGGGGAAAGACTTCTTCACATAAGAAGTAAAGGGTGAAGATCCCAACTAAAGCAAACACTCATCACCATAATGGTGACTCAACTAAACCATTAACATGTAAACTTGTGTTAATTCTTAATTAGAACTTTTGTAGACATGCAAGAGAAATAAAGTGACAGTGGTGTCTGTAAGTGAAGGTGATAATAGTGTTTGTGGAGTTAAAAACTCCAAAAGTTGTGAAAACTATGGAATTTCACTGTTCATTTCCCAGAGAATTTGACAGGGTTTTCCGTATTTTTACGGACGTTTTTTGACAACAGTTTTCTCTGTGAAAACTACAGAATTTCACTGTTAATTTCACAAGCACTTTAACAGGGTTTTTCCGTAAAAACAATGGATTTTTCGCTGTTAATTTTACAGACAATTTTACAGTGTTTTTCCATATTTTTTACGGATGCTTTCTGATAACAGGTTTTTTGTGTGAAATCAACAGAATTTTACCGTAAACTTCACGGGCATTTTTTACAGTGTGACCATATCAGAACGAATGTATTCAACAGCAGCTGGGACATTCTGAGAACGTTCTAACGGGGCTGTCTATTAGTTCTCATGACTTTTAAGAAAACTACAATTAAAAAATAATACTGAACCCGCAAAATTGGCTAGTCCGAGTGTCTTATCTGCCACATCTGAAATTTGCCGGGTGTTGATCTCAAGCCTTGTTTTTTTAGAGACGATCTTAGAACAATTTTTGTTACCTGAAACTGTCTGCAGTTAACTATATTTTGCACATTTCCAACTCACAGGTTTAAGTTGTTGAAACGTTAATAAAAACACGAGCTCGGCGATTCATGCTCTCACAAAAAGCTCTGCGGATGTAGCTGTCTGGAATTCCTTTAGGTACGATGATCTGGGACACAGTGGTGCTTTTCTTAGGACCTCGATTCTTATTCAGTTGGACCTGCAAGTTATAGTACTGCTGATTGTTGCGTTTGATGATGCCCTGCATGTCGATACGTAAATTATCAGACTTGATCAGGTTAGATTGAGCCTTGTCCACTAGGTATCCCTCATTCCAGCGACTGATTAAAATTTGTGCCTCCTTTTTCCTATTTTGGTCGACCTTAGTGATGTCATTAAGAGCTTCTTCTGCATTGAAGGAGGTAGTTTTCCTTTGGTTGACCACTTCGCATATCACTGTCAGTCCTCTTCTAATGCGATGTTGAGAGGTGATGTAAGTGCACTCTTCAGGTCCAATGCCCCCACAGTAATCATTCCCAGCACTTAGCCACGGCGAAGAGATGAGAATGAGCAAAACAAGAGACGTGTGATATTCCATTCTTCCTGTGAAGAGGTGAATGAAGTGAAGAGTAAGAGGCAGCAGTAAAAGGTCAGGCTGTAATAACACTATCAGTTGTGGTTTCAGCGTTAGTTTACACTCAAGAACATTGTAGTTCATCAGAGGTGGGAGCAAGTCAAGTCGCAAGTCAAATCAAGTGGTTTACCTCAGGGGTTTTTAATCCTGAGCACAGGGAACCCTCTGACAGAATGTTTTAGATGTCTCTGATCTAAATAATTGTGGATGCAAAATTGATATTGATTAAATGCTTGTTTGCCATTGGGGTTATCCAGATTTAATATTTTCTTATGTTGGTATTTTTTTGTACTTTGGTAAAATTTTAAATGTTGTTTTGAGAAAGATGCACTACATTGGTATTGCGAATGCATTAATTGACTATTTGTTTTTATGACATCACCCAACAACACGGTTATTTATATCACATCAGTAATTACAACTTGGATAAATTTAACTGCCACAGCGTACCTTTATTCCTACCCCGATATATCCATATATGACGCTTACAATGCCTAAGTTTTTACTACGTCTTCTGTATGGAATTATTTTTGTGCCAATGAAGTCCTGCCCACCTGTGAGATTTGTGCCAGAAAGGTGAAAGAAAACTTGAGAAGCATAAATTAAAACTCTGAAAGTGCAAATAAAAAATATAGCAGCGAATTTGAAAAACGATTATTTGTTAAATTATTTAGATAACCACACAATGATTCCACTCCTTTTTTTAAGTTTGTCCTAGCTTTAATTTCTTTCAGTGTAATCCCTGGTTTGAATCAATGATACAATCTGTTGATTTGTCAATGTTAATGGCATTGAATCAAAATCACTTTTGCATCCGCAATTACTGGAGAAAAAACATTTGACACTATTGACATCAGTGTTTGCTTTAGTTGTGCTCCCGATCCTTTACATTCATTCAATTCAATATATTAAGGGGTGTCGTAGAGTTTTATAAAGAACATTTGTGCATTGATAAAGGCAGAAGCTTTAAAATTGTAGAAATAAAACAAAGAATCTACAATTATGAACACTGATTCAAGGGTTGTCAGGGAGGGGCGAGTCCAAATCGACTTTGACTTAAGACTCGTGACTTGCAAGACAATGACTTGTTCCCACCTCTGCAAACCGTTCTTATATAACCATCAACTAAATAGACAACGTGCACGTCAAGTGAACATGCGATTTATGCACTTTTGTTATAAACACATAAACAGGGCATAAGTAATATTTGTTTATGTTTATTCCCCCAAACACGTTCCATACGGTACAATTGATATATTTCAGCCCTGTACATTGTTCCGTCATGTATTTGGTCCTAACACGAGATGACACGACATGCAGCATACGTTGAGTCCTTCAATGGAATCATTAGGAAATATTTCACCTCTGGTTTGTTCACAGGCTCATATTTCTTATCAGAACTTTTACGTGAAGAAAAGTTTGTGTGTAATTGTACTCACTTAGAGAAGTGTGGATGACAGCAGTTGATCTGATTGACGTCTCGATCAGTCTGACAGAGAGAGACTCGTCTGCTGCTTTAAATACAACTGTAAAAACTCAACCACAAACCTTGAGTTATTGGTGAGTTTGCAGATGTTTGTTGTAAAGGGTAGGACCTGGGCATGAGAGTACATGTGGTGTGTTTGAACTGGATCTGTGCCAAGCACGTACGACTGATATATATGAATTTGAAGTTTCCTTAAACTCATGATGTGGGACAAAGGGATGTATTTGAAAAAAGTCTTTATTCCGTACATCATACAATGACTCTATGCTCCCCACAGCACTGGGGAAAACTATATTAAACACGCATACAAATACAAAATAAAACATAATAATTCAACAAAGTCACACATATTGAATCACCTCAAGATTACATTGCTCAACAAACATTAACTCCTACAAGTCTTCATTACGATTGACATACTCGCTATGCTCTCCAAGGAATGCAAACTTTAACTCTACACTAAAACACAATGTAGGCTTAAGCATTCGGCATCTAACATCCATGCATAGCAAAACCTCCAGTGTGAAATCAACACTGTTAGTATTTATATAAGTATCACTCAGATTGTTAAAAAGTAACACTGAAGCGGAGTTAAAGTTAATGAATTAAGATGATTAATGAAGTGATGATTGATAATTAATGATGAAAACCTGCTGATAACAAACACAGTCACTGAAGAAAACATGAAAATTAAGAAATCACTCTGATAGTGTTTAGTGTTTCCTTTAGTTATCCTCTTATCATTGTTAATTCTTTAATTTATTTTTGGTTAGCTGTAACAGTGTGTTAATAATGCCCATATATAACAGCAAAACAAAGCTAAATATTAATGTCCACTTATTTATGGTATTTGATACAGTTATGACTTTCTTAAGCTGAATGTAGGTGTCTTTTATCATTTTCAGACTTAATTTTGAGTTCATGACTCAAGATACAGCACCACAGTGATATATTTTATAATGAAAGTATACTCTTAATAGATTAAAAAAAAAGCCAACAGATTGAATCAATAAGACATGAAGAATCAATATATGAATCTCAACAATGGTGACAAAAGTTGTATATTTTATTTTAGGTGCAATGCATGCTGGAACTCATGTATGACTTTTTTTACTCCGCATGCATTGCAGCTAAAATATAACGTCTCTTTAATCTGTAAAAATGTGCAACTTTCAAAAAAGGCATTTATTAGACAATTGTGGCACATAATTAAACTAAGAATATTAAGACTAAATGTGACATGTCTCCTATGTTCACCTCGAATAAGATGATACAGTAGCTATGAATCAAGATAATTATCTCATGTTTGGCTTTTATAAAAGTGTCTCTAAAACACACTATTACAGCTAATTACAAATACATATCAAGTTTAAGAGCCCAACTAGAGGAAACACTAAACACTAAACACTCAACTCAACTTTATTTATATGGCGCTTTTTACAATTTTCATTGTTACAAAGCAGCTGTACATGAGACACATTGAATACAAGTAAAACAACTAAAGGCATATACCTGTAAAAACAAGAAAAGGTGAAAACAACAAAAGACAGACATACAAATGCTCCACACAAACAATATGCAAACATACTTACACACATTGACATAGACGCACACAAACACAAACACACTCTCACACACACACAGTGAAAGCACACATTGGCGATAAAGGAGAGAGAACCACAAGTCAAATATTAAACGGACTATAAATTCTTATATGCAATATTAATTATGTCTAATTTCTGAATTCTAAAGCAGCCCCCCCGGGCAGGCAGAGAGTACAAAACAATATGCAAACGGTGGTGAGGAACCCAAACACTATAAGGGTGACTTCTTGTTTATGTTTTCAGAGTGATTTTATTTGTTATCAGCAGGTGTTCATCATTAATGATCAATCATCGCTTCATTAATCACATTAATTATCTCATTTACTTAGACTATGCTTTAAACACTCTGAGTGAGAATTATATAAACACTAACAGTGTTAATTTAACACTGGAGGTTTTGCAGTGTATGCAACATCCCTGTGCACACGCCATCTTATTAGACTTTGTCCACATGAAATCTCTTTCATAACAAACACTCATTTATTGAGTGAAAACTGTCTCTAGCTTTTTTCCAAGTAAATCCTACTCCACATTTTTTCTGAGTGTCAAATACATCTGTTTCAGCTAATCAGCTTGTAAGTATGTTTATAACTACAACAGAGACCTTTCAAACATTCTGTCAGTAGACTGATGAGTTGAATCAGGTGTTTGATATAGAGACACATGTAAAATATTCGGGGAGTCGTGCCTGAGGACCAGGAATAACTGATTCTCAAAGTCTTGATTATCTGGATCAGGTGTGTTGGAGCTGGTTGGAACTAAGCTCTGCAGAGCTGCGGCCTTCCAAGTCCCACCCCTGATTTAGTGAGAACTTCTGATGGCCCAGTCCACACGAACACGGGTATTTTGGTTTGTCCACATGCAAATGCAGTGCTCGGTCACTGAAACCGAACTTTGATAACTCCTGCCAGGGTGAAGATTTTTAGAAACGTCGCTTTCAGTGTTGTTGTGTTGACCAGTGGTTCTCAACCTTTTTTGAGTACTGTACCCCATCATGTCTCCAACCATCCTTATGGACCCCAAACCCCCGCCCTCACACCTCATCCATTTTCTTTCCCCAGCAGAACAACATATTTCCATTACATAAGGAAAATAAATAAAATAGTAGAGTCAAAATTAGCCTAGTATATTTGTTAAGTCAAATAAATGTAGCATAATTTAACTCTTTCGCCCGCCCGCCTTTTTAAAAAAAAGTTTCCAGCCTATGCCAGCGTTTTTTAACATTTTCACCAAACTTTAATGGCTCACAGTATATTTTCTGTAAGGACAATATGTCCAATGAAATAACAGAGTCTCTGCTTTTAAAAAAAAGAAACCGTATTCTGCTACCTTTATTTGTTCTTTTTTATCACTCCATACATGTGGGCAGGTTTCTTCAAAAATGCATCAATTTCATTAAACAGCTGAGATAATTAAAGTTTTTTGTCTTAGATTCCGCCCAGATTACACTCAGATCAATCATTAAAAACCGCTAAAACATATACGTTCTAGCACCTGCTTTACAACAGTACATACACTGATTTCCGTAATAACTCGTCTTTGGCGGGAAACCGTTTTTTTTAAATGACGAGATAACTCGTCAATGGCGGTGAAAGAGTTAAAATTACACGTGACCATTTTAATGTTTTTTGGTTGCATTAAAATGACACAGCTATGTCACAAAAACCTTATATTTGGAATAAACTCACTTTACTGCAGTTTATTCTTTTGTCAACAAGGACTTACACAAACAATAACTGATCAGGCACCGTAATACTGATAAGTGACCGTTATATAAAGTATTTATATAATACATGGACTTTGAACTATGATGTGGAATATCTGTAAGTTAATCAACTTACCCTGAAGGCACCTGACCTGACGCATTCCTTACAACCGATCTGACGCGAAACCGCTCCGAAGAGACCAATTGGTCCAGTGTCACTTGTCGGAAACAGACGAGTGATCCAACAAAGGTTGCTGTTCACACATGTACAATTTCACAAACTAGAAAGTCTCCATTACTCTTCTGAGTTCTGATCGATTCACATATGAACTTATGAGGTGAAACGGGTGGCATACTGTTTATTGCTAAGAGCTTAAGTATGGTAATGCTTGCTGCTTCAATGAAAATAGGCTTGTTGCACAGCCCAACCTAGCATTTCACATCAAGTTACTATGTAAGGTAATGCAAGAGCAATTCAAAAGCAAACAGAATAGTCGACTTTATCTCGCAGCGCTGCATGAAAGGTGTGTTTCAGTTAGATATGGGCAGAAGCTGCATAGGCTGTATATTTAATATGATTTAGTTTACATGAACCTTCCCTGCAGAGTGAGTTCACATAATATATGAACACAAGTAACCAGTCAATTTGGCAATTAATTTGACTGCAATAGATGTCTCGGTTGATTTTTCATCTGCGTCTGGTGGGCATTAATGTCAAACCCTGAATGCGATAATAAATAACTCCAAACATTTTTAAAGTGCTTTACGGACCCCCTGCAATGACACCATGGACCAATAGGGGTACGTTTAACCCCGGTTGAGAAACACTGGTGTAGACGGTGAAACTGGAGATGTGGTGTATGACATTGCTTAATGTCAGAATCCAGGCTTCTGATTGGCCAACAAGGCTTTATGGTTAGGGTTATATCGTCACCTGTTGGTTGGGCATGCTTTTTGCATTTTCGTGTGGACTCGGTTTTTTTAAATATCGGAGGAAAAATTCTGTTTATAAAAATACCTGTGTACATCTGGACTAGGCCGCAGGTACAGGTAACTTTGATATTAAATTGTAAACAACCACCATTACTGCGTTCAGTGTTCGAATTAGTTGGGCTCTTGACTTTTGTACTTCTATGTTTATAGCAAAGTGTAGAAATGCAAATTAAATCATACGTACAATCAAACATTTGTCCTATGGTGTGACATAATAAAATCTAGATAACAACTTGTTTATGATATATTGTTGAATATCATTTGTATGTTTCATTTATCAATTGTTTTTATTGTTTTAGTTGTCAAACCATTGAGCAAATTTGCAAATTAGTACCATTTGAACTTAGGTACTTGGCACACAAACTGCGGATACAAAGACATGTACTCTCATGCACAGTTTCTACCCTTTTTGCAACCTTACCAATACACTTCCCTGATAACAAGAGGCCAGGTGAAAATCATTGAATCGATGTTAATAATGTTTGATTTGTCAATGCTAATGTCATCATATCTATATCAGTTTTACACCTGCAATGTATTCAAAATGTTGAATAAATTGTGACATTTAAATTAACTGTTAAACTCTAAATTTCTTTCTGTGTTTAGATCAAGGTTTCTTTTGAACTCTAGGTTTCTTCAAATAAGCAGAGCAAATTCATAAATGGGTTGGATGTTGTGAGAAAATGTACTCCGCAGAGCTCTGGGAGTAAGAGACAACTCACAAAACACACCTACAAACCTTGAGTTATAGGTAAATGTGCAGATGTTTGGTGAAATGGGTGGGACTAGGCCATGAGAGTACATGGTATGTTTATACAGGATCTGTGCCAAGCACAAAATAATCCTGTATAAACTAGAGCCTTAACTGATGCTTGGAGTTTCCTTTAAGTCATGATGCGGGTCAACATGATCTATTTGAAAGCGTCTTTATTCCGTACATCATGCATCTACTCAAAGCTCAGCTTTATTTAACTCGCATACAAATACAAACAAAAAACATCTTATTAACTAAATCAAACATATCATGTCACCATGAGATTACATTGCACACCAAATATTAATTCCTAAATGTATTTATTACGATCAATGTACCTCGCTACGCATCTAAACATGTGTGTTTTGTAAATAGATATGATGCTCAAACGTGATAATATGGTGGGACAATTGTCATGAATTTATGTAAACCAGTCAAAATTTGTATGCTAATTAAATTTCAAAAAGTACTCTCACAATATATACACATATATTAATCTACAGAATGGGTCGGACATACAGAGACATCAAGAATCTACAGATGAATCTCAACCATTGTAGCAGTCAACTGAACCGCTTCATGCTGCGATGCATGCTGAGTGCAAAATACAAAACTCCTTCATGATCACCAATGATGCGATTTGTTTGTCAAGTGTCTAACTTTGTCTCAATTGCAAAGAAAGATTAATTTTGACAGAGATCTATCTAGTATGACAGCTGTAATCACTTTTCTTAATAAATGGTAACTGCTGTATTATTATTACACAATAATCAACTTCTTTCTAATCTATTTTTAATTAATAAGCAAAAGTTTAAAGTCTTTCAGTGTTATAACATAATTTGTTAACCGGGCGTTACCTTCCCAGAAAAGGAAAGTCCTCTTACAATAATGATAACACTCTCTTAAAGAAAAGAAATCTAGACACCAACTCAAAACCAGACTCTTCATTTTCCTTCAGGAAAGCACTCTTTGACTCTTGTTTTCATTTAGTTTCGTATTGTTGTATTGTGTTTAGTTTCATTTATCAGTTGCGCAACATAAACTCTTTATCCTTGATCCTACTTATTCTTTGGAAAGTTTTCTTGCAGAAATAAAAAGCAGCACAAAACCAAGAACAGGAAACAAACATAAGTAGAGATATGAAAGATCAATTAAACACCTGTTCTATTCACAAAAACACTTACTTTTTTTGTTTCTTTCAGTAAGTATTAAATGCTATTTTTTGCTCTGATAAGCTCCAGTGCTCCTGCCTTCTCTGCACCCTTGAACTTATTTTTTGTAGGAGGGAGTTCCTTTCTTTTGAAGATAACACTGAGCTGTTGCTCAACACTTCTCTGGAAGTGGCATGAGACTAGTAGACCAGCAGGTTTCCATGTTTCTCCATGTACATATGTGCACTATACGTATTTTATAATTTTGAAATATATACTCATCATGGCTATCTTTGTTGCATAAACTGTAGATTTGTTGAGATATTTGTAACAGTCATTTTTCACTAAACTTGTGTTGTGGATATGTATTTGACAGAGGTGGACAGTAACAAAGTAAATTTCCCTTACTTGATTATTATTTTTTTGAGTACTTTTCCTTTAACTTCACTACATTTGAAAGACAAATATCAAACGTTTTACTTCACTACATTTATAAAATGATCCAAAAGTTGAAAATGGTTTTTTGGTCCTGTGCGCGCAATTGATCCGTCTTGCGATCTGCCAGAACCTTTTCCTGTTGCCAAGTATTTCCGTTTTTTTAAGCTCGCGGTTTTCCGGCAAGCATTGAATGGCCATTTGGCAGATAGCGGATTCTGCTACACCGTTGATTCATAGAACAATAAAAGACGAAAATGGCACACGTTGAAGTGTGATGTAATCATCTTTGGGTTACGATCAGTCAAAGATCGTAGAAACATTGTCATGAAAATGATCGGCATAACGATAAATAAGCATCATATACACCTTGAGCCAAGCGTGCGTGTTGACTTCTGAACTGCTGCTATATCATTTAAAGCTGTTTGGAAAATGAATGATGTTTTTACTGAAGTAACTATAGTTAAAGTATTCTTGTTGAAATAAAAACTATAGAACCCTGCCCGAAATACAACATAAAATGTAATGGATTTAATGGTCATAATGGGAATTGTACTATGGATACTTGTTGTCTACTTGTATGTGATGGATTCTATTGGTGTGATGGTAAATCCTATTTGATTTAAACCCAAAACATACTACAAAGAATTTCATTTCTGAAAAATCTCATTCTAATTAAAAAAATCTTTGTTTTTTTCAGCAGGGGTGGTGTGCAGTAAAACCACAGTATCCACGAATTTACCATTTTATATATATGGGTCAATGACAAATAAGGTTTTCAAGAAGAAAAAAAATATATTTTAAGCAAAACAGTTTGAAAATGCATTTTTATGTCCAAAAAATTTATTGTGTTGATTTATATTGGTTTTTACAGCATTTTAGGGGGCATTAATTCATTATTAAACAAGATTTCTGATTTTACCACCCAGAAAATGTCAGGTGGTGCGACCATATATTAATTTAAAATAATATACATTTAGTGTACTTAGCACTACTGAGACTTGTAAATATGAATCATTGTAGTGTCTAAAATGCATATCAGAAAGTAAATTCCCTTTCTATTTCTTTATTTATTGACCTTTTATTCCAAATCATATAAACAGCTGCTTTTCTGTGTGTTCAAACACCCATTTTTCCATAAGGACTTTTTATGTTTTGTTTTTAACTGTAAAAATGATTTGTATACATTATGTAAAGGTTTACATTTATATTTCTTACTTCATTTTGCAATTGCAGTGGGAATTGATACATTTAAATGTAAATTTGCTGGTTGCACCACCTGACCATGACTGGTCGCACCACCTGACGTTGTGAACAATAATGATTGATATTCACAAAATAAAAAGAAATATATGTCAATTAATTTTATTCAGGTTTTAATTGGCTTTTTTATTTGAATCCTCTGACAATTTATACTCTATCTCAATAATATAATTAAATGTAATTAACAAGAAAGTGCAAAACAATACTGCATGTTATGATAACATTTGATCATCGTTTCTTAAAAAATATAAATTTGAAACCTCAAGAAACACATTTAATAAATGAGAACATCTTTTATATGAATCTGAAAATTAGTGCAAATATTGGGCCCAGAAACATTAAGGGCAGAATTCAATCTACTTATCAATAGATTCAGTAGTAACCGTAAGTCAAGATAAAGAACAACTCTTTTCAAAAATAATTCAAAATCATGCTTTCAGAAAGCACATGCAATGTACAACACCGATCTCTATAAAAGATACATGGTTTCAGACCCCTTCTATTTTTATTAAATGAAAATTTATGGGACATACAGGTGAAACTCAAAAAATGTGAGTGTCCTGTAAAAGTTCATTTATTTAAGTAATTCAAGTTAAAAAGTGGAACTAATATATTATATAGACTCATTACACGCAAAGTGAGTTATTTCAAGCTTTGAAAACCTTTTCACAATATTCTAATTTTGAATTTGCGGTTTTCTTAAGCCGTAATCCATAATTATCAAAATTATAACAAAGGCTTGAAATATCTTGCTTTGCATATTATGAGTCTATAAAATATATTAGTTTCACCTTTTAACTTGATTACTGAAATAAATTAACTACTGCATGATATTTAAATTTTTGAGTTTCACCTGTACTATATCATTTGTAAAATAGATTATTTTAGTTTAAATATTTAATAGAATAGGTAATGGTTTGTTAATCATTCGAATTCATTACTAATAACAATGCTTTTCTGTAATGCTGTATGACACTGCTATCAAGTATGTATTATTAACATATAATAACTGTAATTACCACAAAAAATATAACAGAACACCATATTAACTTAAGTTGTAATGTATCTAGATATACATAATGAACACAATTCCTTGCTTTTCTTTTGGCCCTTGCAACGGGATTACTTTTTAAATGAGCTCTATATCGTACTGTTTTCTCCTTGCTTGATAATGGCATCTACAAAAACAAATTAAAATAGATTCATTTAAAGATGCAATTGTTTTAGTATCAATGTTGATTATACAGTCCTATATTCTTGAAGAATAAGACTTTAAGATGGACTATGTGCTGTTTAAATTGTCACTCAAACCATAATAAAATAAACAAATATATATACATATGTAGATTGCACCTTTAAACAACTTAAAAGCTTTATGTATTTATTAAAATGTATTTAATATTTTCAAAAACATGAATTAACATGACTTTTTTTAGTTGGTTTAACTGTAACTCTGGTCGCACCACCTGACATTTCAAACTCAATTAAAATCTAATAGGCATTAACTTGGACGCCTATACAAATGTTTGACCATGTGCTCAATGTTATACATACATTTCTTAAATCAAATACACATTTTTATAATAACAACACATTTTCAAAGATTTCCATGGGTCATACCACCTGACATGATAAGTTGAATCAACCTCATCATTACTCAAAAATGTCAAATTATCTAATATTTATGGGAGGTTGACTAACCTTGTTACTGCTTCAAAGGGTCCTCTGGAGTCTTCTGTGAGATGTCATATGCTGTCAAATGGTTTTCTTAAAGGAACATTGCATAAAATTGCATTTTTATGTCGGTTGCTCTCCCTGACATTAGTAGAAGTACATTTTCCGGACAAAAGTTTTTTAAGTAATAGATTAGTTTTGAAATGGGACCGATACACTATTTCCCCTCATTTATAAGGAATTTAACATAAAATCATGCCAAAATATTTGATTAAGAATTTTATTGAGAAAATTAACATTTATTTCTCAGTTTTGTTCTCTGTTTGTATGTTCGGACGGTCGCACCACCTGACATTTTTGGTCTTTGAAACACCAAAACTCGAAAAATCTATTGAATTTCAATAAAATGAGAAGGGTTTCTTATAAAGGACATATTGTAGATCCATTTGATATATGGCATGTATTTATTCCAATTCTTTTTAGGAAAATAATGAATTTGGACACAAAAAATACACGTCATGTCATTGACCCACATAGGAAATTAATCATCTTTAGTAAAACAACAGCAACTGAAAATACCATAGTTTCATTATACTAGCTATAGTTTATAATTGAAGTTAAATTATGGTAATACAAATGGTAATAAATCCAACAAACACATGGCTTCTACACTTTACTATTTACAAGAACCTTACTACTTACTGGTAAATTGCTGCTTAAACGGGGGAATACACAAAATAAAAAAACACTTCTCAGAAATACTGTACATGTGGGCCTAGTGCGATAATGAGGATAATTAGGCTAAATTATCATACATTTACATTCATGCATTTGGAAGAAGATTTTATCCGAAGCGACTTATATTGCTTTATCCTATACATTTATACCTAGATATGTGCAATAGCCTGGGATCAAACCCATAACTTGCGTTGTTAATGCAATGCTTTTACCAATCTTTATTTTTAATTTAACATCTGCAAATAGCTTTGTAATCTT
This sequence comes from Triplophysa tibetana, assembly GCA_008369825.1. Lineage (NCBI taxonomy): Eukaryota > Metazoa > Chordata > Actinopteri > Cypriniformes > Nemacheilidae > Triplophysa > Triplophysa tibetana. The sequence continues at coordinate 20,189,985 of CM017897.1, forward strand.
AATATATATTAATACACAACATATTACTTAGCTGGTTTTAAAAATAAAAATGTTTGTTTAAAAACAAAAGTTTGTTGTTGTTGAAATAGCTTTTTTAACATAAAATGACATTCTTTTCATTCAATAACGGAGCTTTTCCAAACTCAAACGGATAAAATACTATTTGAGATATTTTATGGCTCAAGAAAGACTGACTGGACATGCACTTAATAGTATTAATAACAAAATTGCCCGTCAGATATCTTATAGTGATATCATAAACGACTTTTCCTCCAGAAGCGCCAGAAAATACAAATTCTAAGGAGGAAAGTGGAATATCGAGGTGGTATTAAAGGTACTTTAAGGGAAGTTTTGTATGATCTATTAACAGAAATGCAATATAACATACAAAACTGTGTCTTTAGATGCGTTTAAAAACCTTAAGTAATGAACTATTATGTTAGTAATACCTTAAAATAAGCTGTTTATGTCTACATATAGATTGGCCCGTACATACAGTGAATTTGCTGCCATCTTTTGTACAGCAGCCCTTAATGAGAAAAGAACTCTACACTGTTAAACAAATCCCTTAAAAAAAGGGTAATTTTCCGGCAGTAGGGGTGCCAGAAAATTTCTGTAAAAATACGGAGAAAACCTGTAAAAACTTTGTAGCTTCAAACTTCATGGCAAAGTGTTTCTCCACAATTCTTAGCTGTGTGTGAAATAATTTCATTAACTTAATACAAATATCTCTGAATATAAATTTCAAATATGCACTGAGAAAAAAGCAATAATTTCTTCATAAAGTTTACAATTCATTAACAAATTACACAGTTAAGCATTGCTGCACATCAGGTGCTTTTAAAAAAAAACGCATAACATCAGTAACACACTGCTTGACCTTGACTTAAACACAGATTTTCCCGTAAAAAAACAGTAAAAATACATAAAATACTTGTAAACAACTTTGCAGTTTAAAAATTCATGTCAGAGTCGTATCTTTTCTACAATGCTTAGCTGTCTATGAACTTATTTTATTTGAGTACACTTGAAAGAATGTTTCTTAACATAAAATGAAAGTACGCACTGTGTAAAAATTAAACAATAAAATCTGCTAAATCTAAACAAAATATACTTCCGTCATCTGGCGGTTTACACAATGCAAAACAGAACATGAACTCCTCCTCTCCATCTATCAGTCTGCTGTCAGTTCTATATCAAAAAGAAACACCTACTTTTATACATTCAATCAACTTGCAGTATAAAACATGAATTCAAAACAAAGGTCAAGAGCCCCACTAATACAAACACTGATCACCATAGTGGTAACTAAAAAAAAATCAACCTTTGTAAATTGTGAACATAACCTGTAAATGTCTGACAGAAATGAAGTAGAAGTGTTTTGTAATAAGTTGAGACTGTTATGGTGTTTGTGGAGTTGTTTAATGGTGAGATCTGACAGATATAGATGTTGTGTTTCTGTTGCTCTTTTCTTTTTCTCTGTGGTTCTCCACTGTAAAAATGTTATTTATTGTTACATAAACCTGAGTTTGTGTTAAGGATTGAGGATTGTAAAACACAGATATTTTCTGTAATTTTCAGATTTAAACTGTAAACTGTTTACATGTTTTGTCCGTGTTTTTACTGAACTTTCAGGTAACCACAGCTGCCAGTTTTTTTTTCCGTAAAAACAATAGAATTTCACTGTAATTTTATGGACTTTTTTACAGTATATGTTATGGAATTCATGCATTGCAGCATGAAACTGTCTGTTTATTGTCACCATTTTTGAGATTTATAAGCTGATTCTTGATGTCTGTGTGTGTCCAAATTAAATAATAGGTCAGTTTTTTATTCACGCACGATAAATGATGTTCTCATGTTTCGTTTTTTATAGTCAATTAATAGCAACTTTAAATGCAATTAGAACAAGTCACAACAACTCAGTCATTACTTAAGAAACACTAGCAACTGCTAGCACAACTGCTTCTCAATAATATACATATATATATATATATAAGATAAAATTGATCTTGATTTCATCTTCTATTGCGATTGAATGTCAGTTGTAGTTCTTGGGCTCTTTTCAGAAAGGAGGTTTAGAGAAAACTATATATTGAGTATATTGACCCTAAAATGAGGGAAACTCTTGGTTTTCTAGTTCAGAATGGGAGGTATGTCAAACCCAAGAAAGCGGGGTAACTCAAGCCCATTTCTAAAAGAGAAGTAACTTATCCTCAGAGTCAGTAACCATAGTAACCCAGTCAACATGATGATGTCAGAGCAATCTCACAGTGATGTCACTATGAGTTTACAGAAAGCTCATGATGAGTTCAAAATGTAACCTCACATCAAACTCACTGTATGCTCAAACTGTGATCTTAGAAGTTTATATGTGACTGGTTTCCCAACCCTAATCATTAATGACTCAATCATCACTTCATTATCTCAGTAACTTGTTCATGTGTTCAATAGGGAGACATTTAAAAAAGTTGAGAACCACTGCTGGTTTAAACCACTCCAGTCCACGTGCCTGCCACACTTAATGTTTTGGATGTCTCCCTAAAGGATAACTCCGGTCAAACATGAAATTATTCACCCTTGATATATCTGGAAAGAAACCTACACTTGTTTCTTGTTTTATTTCATTTTATTATTCTAATTCATTTATCCCATTTATTACAATATTCATCTATCATATGTATTAATTAATTTATTTTATTATTCACTTCTATACGTATACATTTCAACCGCATCTGCATTGTCCTCCACTCCCACTGAGAATAGAACGGTGACTTGAGGACTCCGGACTTACTTGTGACTTGAAAACAATGACTTGGTCCCACCTTTGCTGTAAACTCTTACTTGTCTTGATGCAGCATTTCGCCCATGTTATTCTGTTAACTTTCGCTCTGGTGAATGGCCTGTGTCCTGTAAACTGTCAACAGTCACTTCAGTGTTTGGCCTGTGTACTGCAAGCTGTTAATTGTCTTGCTGCATCGATTCACCCTTGGTTCTGTAAACTTTTAACTGTTAACTGTTTGCCCCTTATACTGTATTATGTCGCTATGCAATTTAATGCGAGCTGAAAGCAGACCTGGGAAGTATTTTAAATGCAAAACTTTAACCTGGTTAACACTTCATATTTGTTTTGTTGAAAGAAATTCATTTGGATCAGGGATGGGCAACTTCGGTCCTGCAGACACACCTGAACAAGCCTGAACACGCTCATCAACGTCTTCAAAATCACTAGAAACCCTGATAGCAAGCAACTATTGAATCAATGTTAAAATGTGTTGATTTGTCAACGTTAACTCTAATCACTTTTAAACCTGCAATTAATGTAGAATTTTAATGATATTTCATCACACCATCACTGTTTGATTTAGTTGGGATCTCATCTTGAATTTTCAAAAAATGCTGTACACTGTACAAACGTTTCACTAAGATCAACTGACAGTAGCCTACTTGTAATCACTGTGTGTTTCTGTAAGTAACATATCACTGTTGCATTGTGTTGTATTCTTTGTACAGTGTGAGATAAGAGCAGTGTAACAGCTATCATCCTTCTACAAATGCTCAGTAAACACCCAATAGCTACTGAATCAATTAGACACCAAGAATCCGTGTATGAGACTCAACAATGGTGACATTCAATAACAAGCAATGCATGCTGGGTTACATCAGTACAAAACTCATTCATCTATTTATCTGAAATAGTTTGATGATTGTCACCATTGTTTAGGTTTGTATCATGAGTGTGATGTCTAAGTGTACCAGTAAATATTTTGGTTCATTATGGCACATATTTTTGACTTGTGAAACAGAACATTCATATCAATTGTGAAAGATTAAATTCAACGTTATTTAATATTGTTTCTCATCGTACAGCTATCAATACAATGTAATTAATTCCGATTTTAACATTTCTTCAACATTAATTGCAGGTGGACATGTTGTACCTTGTAACAGTCGCTTGCTGTTTAGGTAGAGTTGGACCTGCGTGGGCAACCTGACCTGGGGACTGAGTGAGGGCTGGCCGTGCAGGGCCAGCGATAAGGGTCCAACGATTTGCCAGTTAGTAAATTCTCACAGCCCTGCCTCGACAGCCTTCCAAAGGTTGAATTGTTTTTGGAATTTTCTATATGAAAAAGGTAAGCACAGTGTGGAAATATGTTTATAATGAGGTGAACCAAATTGCATAATCTAACAAAACAAGATTAACTTGTCATTTATCTGGGTTGTTGATATGTTTTGATACCTGGGAAACTTCTTGAGAAGTGCCTGGGGCTGTTTCCAGACAATGAATGATTGAATCTTACAGTCATTTTTGGGAAATGCATAAACACACACAACATCATGAGCATACAAAACGCTTTTAAGTTATACAATTTATCGTTAAAGAACGATATTTTTGGGAAGAAATCACTACCATCAAATATTTGCACAGTTATGTACAAATGTCCATTTGATACACTGTTACCCAGATAGCAAGACAGCAGCTGAACACCATTGAATCAATGTTAAAAACCAGTGATTTGTCAATGTTAAAGGAATTGCTTTAATATCAACGTTTATTTTACAATTTTAATAATGATGCGTTCCTCGTCACTTGTGCAACACTTTTATTTCACTGTAAGAGATATGTAAAAAAAAGTTTAGATTGGAACCACTGAAGCGTGCACACTCAAACTCTCTCATGACATAGTGAACGCTACTTCCGCTATTCAAGTGAAGTGCTGTGCAGTGTGTAAACCTCACTCCCCAGCCTCAAGGATGCGCTAGAGACTGCGGCCTTTAGCCTCCTGGTTAGAGCGCCTGACTCCCATGCCGGACCAACTTGTTTCAATGCGCGCTTGGAGCAGTGCAGTTCGTTCCGGTTACACTAGTATCAGCTAAACCTATTGTCAAAAACAATAATTTCTTATTATGCAAATGTCCCGATTTCCTGTAGCTCAGTGGTTAAAGCATTGCGTTAACAATGCAAGGTTGTCGGTTCGATCCCAGGGGATTGCAAATACCTATGAAAAAAGTATAGGATGAAGCAATGTAAGTCGCTTTGGATAAAAGCGTCTGCCAAATGCCTAATTGTAAATGTAATGTAAATGTATGTCCAGGAAAATACTGCACATGACAATGGACCCGATACCCTTGACACAGGTTACCCTTCTAATTCTAAAAACATAAAACAATGCCTGGACCAGTTTGATAGTCCCTCTTACTCAACAAAAGGAGTACATCAAATGACATAAAAGTATCACATTAACCTTCTTAAAACACAAACATGTGAGTAATGCACATAAATCATCTTTGTACCGCTAACAATGACGATTTAGGATGCATATTCGCATTACTCCAGCATTTATAACTGTATAAACTGTTTTTGTTCTTTTTTTTTAATTATTAAAGTCTCAGTTTTAACCAATTATGAAATATACTTGTGAACTTACCATTTCATGAACTTGATTTTAAACCAACACTGTATCTTAACAAAGCTGCCTTTGACACTGTTAACCACCACATCCTCCTGTCGACCCTCTAGGCAATGGGTCCGGAATGGTGCTTCAGTGGTTCAGGTCTTACATTTCAGGTAGGTCATTTAGAGTATCCTGGAGAGGTAAGGTCTCGGAGTTCCAACATCTTGAGACAGGGGTGCCTCAGGGCTCAGTGCTTGGGCTGTTGCTCTTTTCTGTATATGACATCCCTTGGCTCTGTCATTCGGAAACATGCCTTTTCCTACCACTGCTATGCGGATGATACACAACTCCACCTGTCATTTCAGTCCGACGATCCGACTGTTTCTGCACAAATTTCATCCGAGTGACACTTCTCTCTGGATGGAGGACCATAACCTACAGCTGACCCTAAACTCCATCACAACTTCTCCATTCAACTGGGCTCATCAACCATCACATCTTCCAGAAAGGCAAGAAACCTGGGAGTGGTGATCGATGATCAGCTTAACTTCACAGATCGGGTTGCCATCACCACTCGGTCCTGTAGATTCATCTTCTACAATATCAGGGGACTTAGACCTTTCATATCTGAGCATGCTACGCAGGTCCTTGTTCAGTCCAGACTGGACTATTGCAGCGCACTACTGGTTGGACTTCCTGCTGGCACGACCAAACCTAAATAAATTAAATAACAGCGCCTAAAAAGTAAGAAGTAACTAATACTCTAAGTAATTTTTGAGAAGAGTCATTTTTACTTTTACTTTTTAAAACCAGTACTTTTACTTTAATTGAGTACAATTTCAGCAATTTAACAGTACTTGTACTAAAGTACACATTTTTAGTACTCTTTCCAGTACTGTACAAGATGCTATTGACAGGGAACACGGTGCTTTAATATTTTGAAACAAAACTTAACATATTGTGCCTTTGAAATTACATATACATATATGTGATTTCAAGCAATTTAATTTACATTTATTCATTTGGAAAACGCTTTTATCCAAAGCGACTTACAAGTAAGGTGCAGTGGGCAGCTATCACTGCAGAGCAAACAGGGGTACGGTGCCTTGCTCAAGGCCACTTCAGTCATTTCCTGGTGGTACTGAGATTTGAACCAGTGACCTTCTGGCTACAAGTCCAACTCTCTAAGCACTAGACCACAACTGACCCTATATTTAATCAAATATATTTGCATGTCTCATTATTGGACAAAAAGGAAAAAGTGAAATATCAACTCCTGACTCCCACTCATAATACATCGTACCCCCACATATGCGCAGGTGAAACATAAACAGTGCTAAGGTTACAAAAATAACGTCTCCTTGCTGTGACTACAAACTGATGTTGTATTTGCACAAATTTGTCAAATATATAAAAATTATTTGAAATGCATGTGGATTGTCAGAAAGATACTCCATCTCCTCAATAGACCTGTTGTCTATCGTTCCTCGATTGTTGTAAACGAGAGTGCTGCCCATTTACACAGCCAGATAGAAGATATTGGTGTCATTCCCCCTGTCAAAGACCATCATTGGGTTAGAAACAAAATTAAAGCTCAATCATTGTTTTTTGACTACAAGATACGACAAGAAGACGTTTTTCTAACAAAACAAGATTAACTTGTCTTTTATCTTGGATGTCGATATGTTTTGATACCTGGGAAACTTCTTGAGAAGCGCCTGGGGCTGTTTTGATGACATGAAAGAAACGTTTTTTTAGATACGTATGTAACCGTTTGTCCTAAGAAATGTCCCTTTACCACACTTACTGGAAAAATGCAGATCTCTAAACAGACATGTCCTGTGAAATATGTCATTCAACGCTGATAGTGTTATTCTTTAAACCACATGCATTCTTCAAGGTTATGGCCAGATTGCCAGTCCTAATAATTAACTCTTTGCTTTTACCTTTAGCTTTTTTTTTAGATTTTATTCCTGAAAAAAGCTGAGAGAAAGTGTTTTCCTGTTCTTTCTGTTGGTGAGTGTCATAATCTATACTGGCCTGTCTTCATTCATGTATCAACTGGTTTCAAGTGCTTTTGTGAAGCTCCCATACATTACAGTGTGAATATGAAATATTAAGAAGGACTTTAAACACATAATGCACATTAAAAATGGCGAAACCATGGGACACGCAGACATCAAGATTTAGCCTGTCCATCTCAACAATGGTGATAACTAACAAACTATTGAAATAAACGCAAAGCATTCTGCGTTCCAATCATAGAACAAAACTCAACCATGATTCCCAGCTTGCATTGCAACATGAACCTTTCATTAAAGCGACAACAAGCAACTTTTTGACCTTAAAATAATGTCTCTAAAATTATTTTAGTGGTAGGACTACTTTTAACTGGACGAATTTTACTGCCGTTGCTTCCTAAGCAGCCTCCTATCGGCTGAAATTTCACTTGGAACTTTGGTGTTTTTCTGGCCGAATCAAGCCCCACCTATCCCCTGCTATAGGCCTAAGGCAATTGTCACATTTTACTCATAGCCTGTGAGAAGTTAGCTAACAGAAGAGCTAACAGTAAGACGAAAGTAACCAAAACATAACTATGGCAGAGCCAGTCAAAAAACCAAATAGGGTTTTTGTCGGAGGAAGCAAAGAAAAGAATGAGAGAGAGTGATCGGACATTAGCACGAACACAAATCAATATCTGATGGATTTACACTCGGTGACGCGAGCAAAAAGAGCCAACGGGATGCAAAACGGATGGAGACCTAACGTTAGCCTTCCTACTACTGGATTTGAAAGTCTTATATGTACTGTAAATGTTTTTCTTAATGTCCTTGACTTCTGAGCGTATTGGTAATTTGGTTGTGCTCATGATGATTATTGGCGCATTAACGTTCCAGGTTCACAATTTATAACCGTAAGGTAGACTAGAGATTATGTAATTTTGCAACCCATAGAGAAAGCTCAACGTAATAAATCAAGGGCGAAGATCCCAACTAATGTAAACACTGATCACATTAATGTTGACTTTAAATAACAATGAAACATCAAGTCATTCATCTTTCTGCAGAATGTTGATTTGTGAAAGTACCTGTGAAGCAGAAGTGTTGATTGTCTTCAGATTCTGTTCACAATGAAACTAAATATTGAATGAGTAAGAATAGTGGGTGTGGTTCATGTTTTCTACTGTGATTGATTGGATGAATAAAACATAATGTTCTGCTTAAGCCGTCAAACTCACTTCATCAGACAAAGATCACCACTAGAGGACAGAAGTGCATTTTCAGATTGAATGATAATTACTTTTGTTATAAAGAAAACGTATTATTTTCAGTATCATATTTTTTTTTACATTTGGTGTAAATGTATGACGTTTTATCGAATTTTTCTATTTAAATAAAAAAATGTGAAAATACTGTTACGTTATTCTGCATTTTCCCTGTAAAAATAAATTTCATTTTTACAGTGTATAGATAGCATCTAATTAATATTTACATATTTTACAAAGAACTGTGAATTTTACGTGGTGTAAATAGAATATATAATATAATATTGCGACTGCTAAATTCAACTGGAAAAATATAGACTATATTTGATATCAACTTGTGTTTTCAAAATCATTTTTACAAATATGATCAAAATGTGATATGGCTCTGAAATTCTGATGGATTTTTTAGTGAAAATAAACTTTATCAAAATAAAATAAAATGATTTTTTTTAAAGCACATTTAAGGTTAACAATACACAACAATTACTGTAATTTAAAGGAAATAGACCGTTTTTTCCAGTAACACATTTAATCATTTGAAGAACAGGCGAAATGTACATGAGGTGTCAATGTTTGCAATTTCATGGAATTTCACAGTTCTGATCAAAATGAGATGCAACTGTTAAATTCTACATTTTTCCCCTGTAAAAATACTTTTATTCTTTACAGTGTACAACGTGTCATGACAAGGTTTTGAAAGCTCACAAACAATCAGTGGTGACAGATGAAAATTTTGCTACAAATGCCACAAATCACAAATTTGCTCTGCCTATCTCACAGACGCGATTTCTTTAAGACTGCAAGGGAAGCACAGCTTCCCCTATAATTGTTAAAAAATGAATGGTCAAATATATGTACTATTATGTTAACATTTTATTGACTAAAAATGCGTTAAACACGTTCATCTCGAACGAAAACAATTTCGTTCAGAATCAGCTACTTAGGTCGGCTGACTCGATTTCCTTCTCATTCATTCCCGTGGCGTACAGTGCATTACTCTGTTGAAGCCCAGCGTCCATTGACTTCAATGGGGCTGCTTTAAACAGGTTTTTTCAGTGCTTAGAAACAAGACGGTCATTGGATAATGCTGAGATTATGTCCCGCCCACGGACGCTCAGCGTCTCTGGGATGAATGGAGGAGTTGGCTGGCCCGGACTCCGAGCGTCTGCGTCATGATTGGAGGGTCTGTCGAAAGACTGCATCTCCTTTTGATTGACAGCGATTTTGTTCTATAAAAAGTCGCTGATGCTGAAGCTATTTGATCTAAGTCCCATTGCGGATTTTGCAAGTGTAGTCGAAAGACAAACGGCTGCAACCTATATCTTGGTACTTGCTTGCCGAAATTGCTATCCAATTTTCATCATACATTTCATACAATTATACACCACATTCCTTGTTTCTGTTTAATGTAATTCCCACATTTCCTCCGTCGAGTTTAATATCTTATTTAGATCGTTTGTTCATTAACTCATTCAAAAGCCGAAAACGAGCTTCCCCTCTTTGAAAGACCAGCAGCCGCCACTGCTATTACAGTATGTCATTTCTCAATTGATAATCGTTAAAGTGGCATTCCGTAAGTTCTTCTGAGTAAAAATGAACTAAAACCAATTATTAAGCAAGAACATGAAAGAACAGTGTTTAAAACTATGTCACTAACCTTGCTGCACTGTAAAAATGTTCCATCATTTTTACAGAAAAATACTGGCAGCTGTGGTTGCCAGTAAAATTCTGTAAAAACACAGGAAAAGAGCATAAACAGCTTTTTAAACAAAGCAACATGCAAAGCAAACACACATCACCATAATGGTGACTCAATAAAACCATCGACTTGTGAACTTGTGTTAATTCTCAATTAGAACTTTTGTAGACATGCAACAGAAAAAAAGTGACAGTTGTGTCTGTAAGTGAAGGTGATAATAGTGTTTGTGGAGTTTAAAAAAAATCTCCTTGTGAAAACTATGGAATTTCATTGTTCCTTTCCCAGAGAATTTAGAGTGTTTTCTGTATTTGTTTGGACGTTTTTTGACAACAGTTTTCTCTGTGAAATTTTCACAGGGTTTTTCCATAAAAACAATGGAATCTTTGCTGTTAATTTCACGAACAATTTCACAGTGTTTTGCGATTTTTTAACGGACGCTTTCTGATAACAGGTTTTTTGTGTGATAACAACAAAATTTCACTGTTAATTTCATAGGCATTTTTTACAGTGTATGTATATTATTACAAACTTGATCTTGTTTTGGATGATTTTTTGATGTATTTGAGTTTGTTTGGTATGTATTACTACTATTATTATTCTTTAGCTCAATGGACAAGTTCCATTGACCGAGGACCATTACAGTAAAGTCTTAGAACTTTGTTTGGCTTGGGATCTTCCTGGTCCAACAGAAGAAAATAGAAGGTGGCGTGACAATCGTCTGCTGTTACATGCGGTACATACAATTTTTAGTTAGTCTTTGCGAATGCCTTTTTTTCTTGATCAATCAAATGTTTTTACAGATTTTACTTTTATACATTTAGTAGATGCTTTTTTCAATACAACTTACAAATGAAAGAGCCTTAATTTTGTGATTGAGCTAATTATAAGTTTAAATTGAGATACATCTTTGTTCATATATTTGTGTCCTGCTTATAGTGGCAATGTTACACAGCAATGAGTAGTTGTTTATTTAGTTGGTTACTGTTGGATTGGATGTTCCGCTTCTTTTACTTTTTAGGTTCTTGGGAGAAGAACACGGCAAATGAATCAAATCAAGCAGGGACTGAAAGACACTTTTGCTTGGCCCCTACTTACTGACAGGAATGATGTAGTGTTATGCAAGGAATCTGAGGACCTATGCACCCCTGAGGTAAAACTGGTAATGAGGACTTAAAATGATCTTTGTCCTGTATTAGCAATATGATGTTTATCATTCTAAATTCTCTTGGCAAACACAAATATCTGATCACAGACTTAGTTTCTGTTACTGGTTTAGATGCTACTTTCGTGTATTGCCTGGCCCAAGGAGAGCAATTATGATGATGACGAGTACCCAGCTGCTACTAAGGAAAGGATTGCTGGATTTTTAAACAGTTCATCGAGTCAGGTACATGTTTCAGAGCTTTAAGACCACAGCAGTTTCAGTTTTTTTAAGAGTTTAATTCTAATTAATTCTATTTGACCTACAGTAAGTGAATGTTTAGAGTGGTCAATACAGATAATAGAGACTAATATTATATATATTTACACACAAACAGTTTTTTTGTGATTCATCTCATGTGAATATATGTTTAATTTCATGGTTGTGCTAATCAAATGCACCTTGTATGTACAGAAGGTTGTAGATTTACATAAACATGAAACTTAAACTAAACAAAAGTGATTATTATTTACTACCCTTATGCATTTTCAATGCACACCAATAAGGATATGAATTGATGTTCAATGAGAAGTAAGTTTTTGAACCGAAAATAACTCTTTAAGTGGTTTGGATTTAAAAGTATGATATGAAACAGACCAAAAAGCTTTTAATCACTTTTCATAACCAAGTTTTATGGACCTTCTTGCTGCATTTGTCCCTTTTGAAAAAAATATTTAAAAAATAATAATTGTTCCTTAACTGTTTATTTTGCCATTTCAGGATCCAGCAAGGATCTTAAAAACCTTTTGCGGTTCTGGGGCCTCATTTATAAAACTGTGCGTAGGATCCTTACTAAAACTCTACGTATGCACAAAAGCCAAAAATAGCGTACGCAAAAAAAGATTATACGATTTATAAACACTAAACACTAAGATTTATAAAACCATGCGTACGCACACCTGCACGCAATTTTCGCTTTATAAATCACAGCCTACCTGATAATTTGCGCACGCAAAAAAAATAATTTACCGCCCTTTATCCGCCCACATTCAACCATATATAGACAATGCAAATTACCTCATTGGCCGTGCATATTAAAAGGAGCAAGGAAATTTGTGTTTCTTAAAAACAAAATCATGGCAGCAATGGAGAGCAAGGGCAAGAAGCGAAATTTCTCTAAGGCAGAAATAGAGGTTCTTGTGAGTGAGGTGGATGAAAGGAAGGCTATTTTGTTTGGTGGCCACAGCAGTGGAATTACCAATAAAAAAAAATATTATGAGTGGCAACACATCACTGCTGCAGTAAACGCAGTTGCTTCGGCAAACAGGACGGTTCCAGATGTAAAAAAGAAGTGGTCTGATCTTAAGGTGGGAGCAAAGAAACGACTTGCCTCTCACCGACAGAGTGTGTGTGCGACTGGTGGGGGCAAAGGCGCCCCCGATTTATGGCTCTAGGAAATCTAAAGCGGCTTATTAGCCACTCATCATCATGGGCTAGGAAATCCTCACGGTCCCTGAATACTCTTTCCCTCCGAAGTCTGCAATTGGCATAGTCTTCCAGCAGTGCCAGCGCATCCATCATACAATATGGACTTAAGTGTTGCTGCAGTAGGCTATCTATGTTTTCAGCGATCAGATTTAATCATTTACACCTTATCGAATTAATCACATAATTAGTGATAGGCCTTCATCCATTTAAGAATGGAAGTGAAAGAAATTAAATTTACGTACTTTCAGCATATAGTTCCTTTTATCCATGTCTTTATACTAAACATGCATGTATGTATCTTTAGGACCCATAATGGTGATTTAATGTTATTTGTATTTTTTGTTGTAACCGGGACCTATGAGCAACTTGTAAATATTGTAAATATTGAAATATGTCAAAGTAAATTTTGCCATTTTACAAAGGGAACCCTTCACCTCCTGTCGTCCTACCTGTCTGCCTTGCTATTGGGTTCGTCCAAAGAGTTTCATGACAGATTGGGAATACTTTAGTGAATCATATTATGTATGAAGATGATCTTGTGGTTTTTAGTCCTAGCAGTTCTGGGGCCTCATTTATAAAGCTTGCGTACGCACAAAACGGGGCTGAAAATATGCGCACGCCAGTTCCTGCGCAAAAGGTGGGATTTATAAAGAAAAACTTGACGTGAAAATATGCGCATCTACACGCAAACTCTGACCCATGCGTACGCACATTTTGAAGACAAAGCAGTTTGGCGACACTGATGGTGAGTTGAGGAACTGACTGCGGATAAAGGGAATTAACAGATTTATTATACAATAAACAAGACAAAAGGACAAAACAAAAGCCACGAGGGGGAAAACAATACAGGATAAAATAATAAAGTTAACAAAGACACTGACTGACTAAACTAGAAAACAAACACTTGAAACAAACACTAAACTACACTTACTAAGACACGGGGCAACAGGAACAAGGCACAGCAAACAATGAACAACAGGAACAAGGCAAGACTGCAACATCAACAAGGTATACATCTACAACGACCCAGTAACACATACAATGAACACACACAAGACAATGAAACATGAGGACTCTTTATAGGGAGGGTAATCAACACAAACTAGGAAACAGGAGGGTAGGAACGATGACGCGACTCGGGGAGAGTATGGAAGGCCACAAAGGTCAAAAACATCTCTCCCCACATGAAACAAAGGATTCTGTATGATTCCACCTCTAAATCAAGAAATACCTGACTAAGGAGAGGTGAAACCATGACACAATCATACAACCAGATTTACAGACATTCAAAGGTTCAGACAACTCATCCATGTAGAGATTAAACAAAATTGGGGATAAAATCCCTCCTTGTCTCACACCGTTACCCACCCCAGAAAGGGGCAGAGACCTCATTGCCACATTTTACTTGCATCAACTGGTGGGCATACCAATAGACCAGAATTCTCACAATATATTCTGGCACCCCTCTTTGTCTCATTTGAGAAAATAGCGTGCATGTGCTGTGTCAGCTATCTACAGGCAAACATACTTCACCTGACAATATGAGATTATTATTTTGACAGAACTGAACAATGTGACTAGAAAATGATGAATTTCTGTCTGAAATGACATACACACTGGAAATAACAGATATTTCAATAAAAGAACTGATGAAAGCTAATCTATTTAAATTAGTGGTGGGCATAGATTAATTTTTTTAATCTAGATTAATCTAGATTAATCTTGGAATTAATCTAGATTAATCTAGATTAAAATGGCTCATTTGAATTCTGCCGAAGGCATTCAGAATATGTGTGTTACCCAAATAATGACTAAAAGTAAGTCTTTGAGAACGGGTTTCTCAAGCCAGGTGGCGCATTACAGAAGGGGCTCATCTCCTGTTTCCAAAATGCATCACAAACTACTTGAGAAAGCTGTTCTACTATGATAATTTGTGATGAAAATTAAATTATGTTCAATAAGATGTACTTGTGTTTACTTCCGCATTAGCTAAGGGATGCTTTGTGTTTAGGTGGTACTTGAGACTGGAAGAGCTCCTACAGTACATTTACATTTAAATTCAGTCATTTAGCAGACGCTTTTATCCAAAGCGACTTACAAAGAGTTAGGGAGCAACAATCGATATGTCATACAGGAGCCATAATACATTAGGTGCCAATACAAAGTTATTGGTTTCAACTAAAGCTAGACCACTACCTGTTGAGAGAAAGTTTTTTTTTTAAAACCAACTGTATGTAAACCAATTTCGTACAGTAAACCAATTCCACATTGCACAAGGTGCAAACAACCTTAGTCTTGTCGAGGTTTCCATTGGGAAGCGTCTTAAAAATAAATGTTCCCTGAAGCAAACCCGGCGGCTTCATACCTGCATCCATGTTAGCACGTCACGTCATTGATCTGGTCATTTCACAGTAACGTTATGTTGTGTTCAGACCAAACACGAGTGATTTACATGTTAAGTCAATGCAAAGAGGCGATAGACCTACTTGCTGCGCGAATCGCGCGAATGAAGCCCTGGTTATGAGATGATGAGGCGGCGAGAATGACGCGAATCACGCGAATCACGCGAGTTCACGAGTTCACCTATGCAGATAATAAACGGTTAGCAGAAGTGTAAAAGGTATGCGTGTCCGGCGTGCTGTCCGGGGAGCGGGCTCCGAGCTCGCCGGTTCCTTCTGAACCCGGAACACTCCCCCCGCTAGGGTGAGTGTCCAGAGCTCGGAAACGGCCCGAACCCAGAGCCAACCCCCCGGATTCTGCTAACAGGTGAGTTCGGGGGAGAAGCTGGGGAGGTGGGGTGGGTGTTAGAAACAGAAGAGATGTCGCAGGTAAGAGGTCTTGCTTATTTATGGGCTGGCTGGCTTAGCAGGTAGAGTGGAAGCCATGATTACTGATTGTGAACCAGCCGGGTTTGATTATATGCTCCGGCTCCTCCCGAACTTTGTTTATAAAACATCATTTCACGAGTTCACCTATGCAGATAATAAACGGTTAGCAGAAGTGTAAAAGGTATGCGTGTCCGGCGTGCTGTCCGGGGAGCGGGCTCCGAGCTCGCCGGTTCCTTCTGAACCCGGAACACTCCCCCCGCTAGGGTGAGTGTCCAGAGCTCGGAAACGGCCCGAACCCAGAGCCAACCCCCCAAAGGCGTAGAACTAGACAGCAGCCGGACAGCGCATACCCCCCAAAGGCGAGGCTAGAGGCTGCGTGGTGTGCGAGTGGGTAGTTGATGTGAGCTCCGGCGAGAGCGGATGGAACTGCGGTGCAAGGGATGACACTCTTGATGGGGCAAGTTCCTGCTGTGACGTGGATGATAGCTGGCCTGATGAGTTGAAATAGCTGGGTTGGAAATGGTAACTGATTCTTTTGTATGAGAGGGTGTGTAGGCAGGGCGAGCCCCCTGTGGGTGGGGAACTTGGGTGGGAAGGGCTGAGGAAGGTTGGAATTGCTGCGGCAGAGCACTAGGAAGAAGCACGGGCCCCTGCGGGGGCGGTCGCTGCGGCGATACTGGCTTCGGGAAGGAAGGTGAGTGGGAGGATTTGGATAATGGTTGTGACTGCTGCGGCAGAGCACTGGAGGAAGCACGGGCCCCTGCGGGGGCGGTCGCTGCGGCGATACTGGCTTCGGGAAGGTGACTTGGAGGGATTGGATAGTGGTTGTGACTGCTGCGGCAGAGCACGAGGAAGAAGCACGGGCCTCTGCGGGGGCGGTCGCTGCGGCGATATTGGCTTCGGGAAGGTGGCTGGGAGGAATTGGATAGTGGTTGTGACTGCTGCGGCAGAGCACGAGGAAGAAGCACGGGCCTCTGCGGGGGCGGTCGCTGCGGCGATATTGGCTTCGGGAAGGTGGCTGGGAGGAATTGGATAGAGGTTGTGACTGCTGCGGCAGAGCATGAGGAAGAAGCACGGGCCCCTGCGGGGCAGTCGCTGCGGCGATACTGGCTTTGGGAAGGTGGCTGGGAGGAATTGGATTAAGGTTGTGTCTGCTGCGGCAGTGGACGAGGAGGAAGCACGGGCCCCTGCGGGGGCGGTCGCTGCGGCGATACTGGCTTCGGGAAGGTGACTGGGAGGGATTGTATAAAGGTTGTGACTGCTGCGCCAGAGCACGGGATGAAGCGCGGGCCCCTGCGGGGGCGGTCGCTGCGGCGATACTGGCTTCGGGATGGAGACTGGGAGGGATTGGACGGTGGTTGTGACTGCTGCGGCAGAGCACGGGAGGAAGCACGGGCCCCTGCGGGGGCGGTCGCTGCGGCGATACTGGCTTCGGGAAGGTGACATGGGGAGGGATTGGATTATGGTTGTGACTGCTGCGGCAGAGCACGGGGACGAAGCACGGGGCCCTGCGGGGATGGTCGCTGCGGCGATACTGGCTTCTGTAGAATTGTTGTCTGCTGCGGCAGAGCATGAGTTTGCTGCGTGAGAGTATAGAAAGCATTGGCCCCTGAGGCTTCTGATGAAACGCTTTTGCTGCGTTGGATCGTTGGGGGGAAACAGGGCTCTGGCCGAACTGAGGGTGGCTGGGGATTTTTTTAGTTGATACTTAGATGAGTCTGGTGATGAGTGTCCGGTGGGCTTCTCTGATGAGGGCACGGTCAGACCTGATGTAAGTCTTGAATGCTTCAGATGACCAGCGTCTGAGCGCTTGAATCTGAAGTTGTGAAAGCCCCTTTTGTGATGCTGTAGTTGCTGCGCCAATGCGGAAGGAATGACTAGAGAAATGGTCTGCTGGAATGCCGGAGTGGAGCAAAACTGACTTCAGGTGTTTTTGGAACCAGAAGCGTGTGACGGGTAGGTTTGAATCGTCTACGAAGAGCGGTTCGGATGGTGATTTGACCTGAGATCTTCTAAAACGGAGGTAGGCTACGAGGGTTTGGTATGGCTGGAGTGGAGTTTGAAGATTGAAGATGTAGATAAAATGTCCTCTTCTGGCTTGATCTGTCTTGCTTTGCTTAATGAAAAAGGAGATTGTTTCCGAATCGAGCACTGATAGATCTGAAAAGTTGGGATGAATTGCGGGATCGTAATTTGCTGTGGTGGAGATTTCCGAACATCGGAGAAATCCAAAGAAAGCCAGAATGAACATGGCATCTAGCGTGCGAGCTGTATGTTTGGAGTGGTATCCTCTGCGAAGGGTTGTAATACATTTGCTCAAAATTTCTATAGTGATGGGTTGTCTAGCATCTGGGAGGGCGGGTCGGTTTCTCTGTATGCCTTTTATAAGCATGGAAGCTTGGGAGCTGGCTATGACTGGGGAAGGGGCATCGAAAATTAATTTATGGAAAAATTGGATTCCGCTCAAGTATCCTTTAATTGAGCTTGCTTGAAGATTTTTAATGGTACTTAGGAAGGAGATAAATGATGTGATGGAGAGGAGAGAGAAATCTGGGAAGGGGAGGTTATAGGTGTGGTGAAATACTTTGAAGTTTCTCCAGGCTGTGAGATAATGCTGTATGGTCCTTGGGGAGACAGCTTGAATGATGGCGTCGAGTGAAACGTCCAGCATGGCTTTTAAAGGGTGATTTAGATGAAGATCAATTCTGAATATGGAGGTACAGGCGTTGGATAGAGGTCCGCATCCGGCGCTAGCTGCCTGAATTTCTGAAATGAAAAGCGGGACAGTGCGTCAGCAATCTGATTTCTGGAGCCGGGGATATGCTTGGCTGTTAGAATGAATTGATCGCGTGCCGAAATCCATGTCAGGCGTCTGAGAAGGGGCATTAAGGCGGTTGAGTGGGAACGTCCTTTATTTATGCACTGTACCGTTGCTTCGTTATCGCAATGGACCATTATACTGGAGGCGGACCATTCTTTCCCCCATAACTGAGCTGCTACTACCAATGGATATAGCTCGAAGAGGGCTGACGACGCGAGATGCTGCGGTAATGTTGCGAGTTGGGGCGGCCAGGTAGATGCGAACCACCGTCCTTGGTAAAATCCCCCGAAACCTACAGATGGGGCTGCATCGGTAAAAAGGCGGATGTCGACGGGAAGAGACAACATATCGTTGTAGAAAAAAGATATGCCGTTCCATGATTTAAGGAATTTTATCCATAAACTTAGCTCGTCGCTGCATGCGCTGTTTATCTGGATTAAGTCCTCTAGAGCGTGGGCGGAAGAAGCGAGTGAGAGGAGATGCGCTACGAACGAGCGACCTTGCGGAATGATGCGCATCGCGAAATTCAAGTGACCGAGTATTGAAAGAAGCTCGCGTTTTGTGCATTGCGGGGTATCTATTAATGATTGGGCAATCAGAATGGTCCTGTCAATTTTTTCCTTGGGTAGGGAGGCTTGGAATTTGAGCGAGTCTAACTTGACGCCTAGAAATTCGATTGAAGTGCTGGGTCCCGCCGATTTTTCTGGCGCTAGAGGGACACCGAGTTTCTCGAAGACGTATAGAACTTTAGAGAGATGCGCGGCTGGGACGGAGTCGGGAGGCGAGATGATTAGAAAATCGTCTAAAAGGTGGATGAGGAAAGGGATGTCATAATTGTTGGATAGGATCCAGCAAATCGCTTCTGATAACATGTCAAAAATTTTTTGGGCTGCTTCTGCATCCGAAGGTGAGGCGGACGGAAAAATAATATTTTTCGCGCCAACAAATGCAGAATAGATGCCAAAAGTCTGGGTGAATCGGCATTACTTTGAACGCGGATTTAATGTCTACTTTAGCCATCCAAGCTCCGCGACCGGCTTTTTTAATCAGGGTGATGGCTTGCTCAATGTCGTGGTAGTGTAGCGAAAATTCTTCGAGCGGGATGAGACTATTAATGCTTGGGAAGGGAGCTCCGTGAGGGGATGAGAGATCAAATATAAGACGCTTTGATGCGGCGGAAGGCCCTGCCCGGGCTGAAGGAGGCCTGAAAGCCTGAACCGGCTCATTAGCAACTTCCTGTTGCGGGGAAGATCTGGCTGGTGGGTGTTCTGACTGCAGCGCGACGTAGATGTCGTACAGCTCGGCTTTGCTCAGCCGGCTGCTCAGGTTCACATCCCGATTGGACAGTGCGAGTCGCAGTCCTACGACTGTCCACTTCCCGATGGCTGGGATTACTGAGTGCGCCGAGGCGTATGATGACGCCGGTGAGGAGGACGGGGGCCTAACCTGGCTCTGTACGGAAGAGCGGTTGCGTTTGGAGGCTTGACGAGTCGTTCGGCTTTGCTGGCGGCCTCGTTCTTGTTCTGCCGGTTGGGATGTAGCTTCCGGGCTTAGGATGGAACGCTGCCGAGCGCTCGAAGAGGCCGGAGTATCTTGCTGGATTGGGCTGGCGTTAACAGCGGATTCGTGGGTCTCAGACATGTTAGAAACAGAAGAGATGTCGCAGGTAAGAGGTCTTGCTTATTTATGGGCTGGCTGGCTTAGCAGGTAGAGTGGAAGCCATGATTACTGATTGTGAACCAGCCGGGTTTGATTATATGCTCCGGCTCCTCCCGAACTTTGTTTATAAAACATCATTTGAAAAATCTCGTTCTCTTCCCCTACAGTGACATTAATCTATGTATACATCCGCGCTAAAATATCAAAGTGAAAGTCATCATAGCTTGTGTAGTATAGACCCAGCTCCCAACCCGACTTTGAGAATAGATTAACGGCGACATTTTTTTTATCGCGCGATAAGAGTCTCACTGCGTTAACGCCGTTAACGGCCCACCACTAATTTAAATACTCATCTTCATTATGATGGCTTTCGTAAGGCGTAAACACATTTAAAATAATACATTTCTTATCTTGATAACAAATCTGTATTGCAATACATCAATTAACATCCAGTCTAACCATCTTTACCAGTGAGTCTAAGCTTTTAATCCACAGTATGGCTTCAGCACCAGATATCCTACCTTTAATTCAGTCCATACCAAGATCTGTTGTGGCTTCACCAGCACCATTAAAGTTATCATTTAGAGAATTCAATTTATCCAAGTCCTGCATTGCTAAAAAAGTCTCTTGCAGGCATAACATGTCACAGTTCTCGAAAAGGCTGTTACCATATGGTGGAAAATAGCTGTAGAGTTCAGTCTAAAAAATAATAGAGTGCTTATAAATATCACAGAATAAACAGATATACTCACTTAAATAAAATATTTTAAAATCACTTAAATTTTTGTTGTTTTATGTGTGTAATACATGCATGGGCAACTGATAAAACACACCTAAGACACAAAAAACAAGTATTCGGGCCATATGACCCCTTTAATATCTTGGTGAATTCTAATAGACATGGTTGAGGATTATTTACTTGTACTAATCAGTTTTTAAATTTAACCCATCCAGAGAGTCGTGAACACACGTACACCCGGAGCAGTGAGGAGCTATCACCGTGGAGCAAGGTGCCTCGCTCAAGGACACCTCAGTCTTCACCCGCCGGCCCTGAGAATCAAACCTTCAAGCTTCTGGTCACAAGTCTGACTCTATAACCATTGGGCCACAAATTATAAGGTTTGTAAAAGCACTTCGACAAAGTAAACAGAAAACCTCACTTAGACACTTAGACATCTACAATCAAACAAATACAATTCAAGTGCAATGCATGCTGGGAGTCAGGAATGAATTTTTATACTATGATGTTACCCAGCATGCAATGCAGCATGAAGCATTCTTTTGTTGATTCTCATCATTGTTCAGATTCATACACCAATTCTTCATGTCTTACTTATTCAGATATGTAACCGTTTTTTTGAAAATAATGTATTCTGTTAGTTGTCCATAACACTGCAAATAATTCAAGGGGCCCTTAGGTTAGGCCTCAGTGGGCCTGTAAAGTGCCAGGTCAGGTTTGCTTACAGTGACGTGCGAGAATCAGCTCAATAGACTCAGACAACATGTTGAAATCAAAAGAGAGGCAGAGCTGGGAAGAAAGGCTGGAGTACAGATACCTGCTTTAGACTACCAGCTCGGCGTTATTAAAACAATGAATTATGTATTATATGGAAAATAAAAGCTGAGGATCAATGTTAAATCCAGTAGCGAACCGTGACATTTGAACATTCACCCTCTGTGCACGCGCACCAAGACCCCAGTATCTACCTTACTGTGCTTTTCTATACAAGTGAGAATAAATCATCATACCATCACACTAGCAGATGAATCATTTACAAATCTATTCCAGACTTTAAACAAGCCGAACAGCAAGACAGTTATCACCAAAATAACACACAATACAAATATAAATCATTATTACACATGTGCATTATTATCGGCGTGTTGCCTGTATGTGATCTTCAACCGAATAATGGACCCCATGACAGACACTGCATCCCAGTCTGATCATTAAACCACACAAACTAACATACACTATACAAGGTCAAGAAGCGACACCTCATGAGAGCACTCACAGCAAAGAAAACATACACTAGCAGACAGTAAAGAGATTCATCAGAGAAAATAAATGATGGAACTGAATGAAGTAATTTTCCCATTTATCTTTCTTTTGTTGATCCTCACCATTGTTGAGTTCTGTGTGATGACTGTTTATGCCTAAGTACCTTTTAAAATACAGGAAATTTGGATTACGCATGAAAGCACGAATCTCAGTATTGATTAAATCATCTTAACTTTTTATTGGATATATCACTAATAGCGAATACTGACAACACAAACCTTTCAATTTTATACCTTGACAAAACACAAGTTCATATAGAAACACATTGAAAGAGGATATTGAATTAAGAAGAAAAGTCTAGAGTCAAGAGCCCATCTAACGTTATGGAACTATATTCCACACCAGCAGTGACGTTCTGAGAACATTCTCAAGACAAAACATTTCTAATGCGGTTCTTCATTAAAGATAAAATATCAAACTAAGAAATCAGTTTCCATTACACTACCCCAATTTGATCACGCACAGTATTAACAAGACCTATGAAAATTCATCAGATATGTTAGGATTCAATAACATGTGGACAATAACATCAAAAATAAACAAATAGACAAACATTTTAAAGCCGACAAATGTAAATCACATAAATCAAATCAGCACTTGAGTGTGTTTGTCAAAGGAAATATAAGTCACTGACTGAAGCCTTATATATTTTGTGTTTATGTTGTTGTTGAGTCGTGTGATTTGTATAATTATGTGTGTTTGTGTTTTATTTGCGAGTGGTTTTGTTCAGGGAGGTGTAAAGATTTCTTCAGGCATCTTCAGGTTCAGTTTTTCCTCCTCTGATTGCGGCATAAGTCACATCACCAGCACACTGAACCTGAATGAACATTACAGAAACCATCAAACATGTTTTGACCCACAGATTTTATTAAAGGAAGATTATACAAATACATATTTAAGAGACTATATATCATTAAGATATTGCAGCGCATTAAATCATGTATGTAGTTGGAGAGCTTAAGACGGAGGGCGGATGTGAATGTATGTAGTTTCTACTCACAATGCTCTTATTCAGTTGTTTTTTACTGACAACGGTCACCTCAGAATAAACCACATCATCATTCTGTTCCTAAACATCAACAAAGATATAAAGGTGTGAAAAACTCTCCAGTCACTGTTTGTTAGACAGATTATACCCAGATAACAAGCAATGTTAAAAAATATTTGACTGTCAATGTTAATTGCATTGAATCAATATCACTCTTGCTCCCGCTATTAATGTTGACAAAACGTTGACATTTCAACAAATCATCATTATTGTGATCAGTGTTTGATTTAGTTGAGCTCCTGACTCATGAGTTTTATTAAGGATAACTCTTTTACTCTCATACATGGACAAAGACAGAGGTGCTCGGAAAAGCTTGAGTTGGAACATGTTTCTTTATAATAAGTGTCTTAAAGTGGTCAAAGTAAGTGTTACTAATAAAACAATTTTAGGTTTTGGTCCATTCATGACTGATGTCATATTCTGATTCAAAGTGATAAAAGAACAAAGATGAGAAGCAATCAGACATCAACAGTCATCACACAAACAATTGTGACAATCATCAAACTAATTCTGATAAAAATCCAATGCATGCTGCGTTGACGTCTCAGAGTTCTTTTTTAAATTTTACATCTATGTACTTTAACAATTCTAAATCATAATATTACATCAGTAATGAATGAATCAAATCCTAATATTATTTAATGACCTACACTTAACATTATCAATGTACAAGTATTATTTTTAAAAACAACTGTAAACATTGTAAGGGATAAAAGAGCTTCCTGTAATAAAAAGAGTCAAGAGCCCAACTATAGCAAACACTATAATGGTGATTGGCTGAGCTTTCAAAAAAAGGCTAAGTTAAGAGAACTATAAAGATATAATAAAACAAATCAGGTGAGGAGGTTTGGTGAAAAAGATACAAACATGACTATGTATGGACCAGAGCAGAATGACCACAGTGACTGTAAATATTGACAAATCTCATGAACCTTTGAGTTATTGCAGATGAAGGAAACTGTTCATTTAACTAACAAACTAACATTTGTGCTAGGAGTAGGAGGAACGATGTTGATGGTGTCATATGTTCCATTATTGTCATTCTTAGATGCGACCTAAAGTCAAGGAAATGCAAAACATCACAATGTATCAGAATTTTGTTATCCAACATGACTAAGAAGCCAGTCCCCATGAAGATTTCTCACAGATCAAGCTGTTACTATACTCACCACAGGATCTCCAGACAATCTCCGATCTGAGAAAAATAAACATGCCTCATTGCATTTCATTCATTAAATAGGTCAGCAATACAGAGTATTTTCAGGCATATATGGCCAGTCAGTCAACACAGTTAACAGGTGAGGTCACGCGATGATCATAGTGATGTCACACCATTCTCATACTGTGACATGCTGCAATGCATTATGGGTAACATCACAGTTCAAAACTCATTCATGACTCCCAGTATGCATTGCAGCATGAAGCTTCTCAGTTTAATCTCACCATTGTTGAGGTTTATACTCTGAGTCTTGATGTGTTTGGGTCTTAATTATCAATTGTTGTGATGTTTATGTTTATATTATTATCCAAGACTCCTGTGGCATTACTCAATATAACCAATATGCAATATAACCAACTACTGATCCGTGAAAGGGACATGGGAAAAAAAATCATAATACATACTTGTGCGCACACAATAGTTTTGCATACTCATGAGTTACTTTGTATGTGCCTGTTATGCATAAAAAGTACTTTAGATGGCACCAGTTTAAATGAGATGTAGATTCTGTGCAAGAGATTTAGAATTAGAAGTTAATAGGCACATGTCTATATGCAGTTGGAAGGGGATATTTGACATTTGATGTAAAACATGCATAATTCTATTAATATATGTATTAATGCATGAAGACAGTAACTCTTAAAAGGCAAAATGCATTTATACTATTACTGCATAGGCTATTATGTATGGGAATAATCAAGGACTTGATAGGACTGTGATCTAGTTAAGACTAAAATAGCTGCCTCGAGGCATTGCAAACATGGTCACCAAGCACCATAACTTTCCTAAATGGACTTTGGCCATTCAGAGGTGTAGAACTGCTGAGATTAAAGATAACAGTATCTGATTTAAAGGGAAAATGAAAATTCTGTCATCACTTACTCACATTCAAGTTGTTCTTAATCTGTATACATTTATTTGTTCTGATGAAGAACGGAAGAATGATTATAACGAAACAGTTCTTGGACCCTTTTGACTACCATAATGAGAAAAAATACTTTGTTGTTTTGTTCTGTTAACCAAAAGAGAAGATATTTTGAAAATGTAGGACAACAAACAGTTCTGAGGCACTTTTGACTAACATTGTCATTATTACTACTATGGTAGTCAATGGGGTCCAAGAACTGTTTGATTTCATGCGTTCTGTCAAATATCTTTCTCTGTTGTTAACCAAACAAAGACATTTATGCAGATTTTTAACCACTAGAGAGTAATTCATGACAGAATTTTCATTTTTTGGTGAACTTTCCCTTTAGGGAGAGCGACTGAAGACCAGTCACAAGCAGGTGCAGAATATTTTTTTTGCAGAACATTAAAATCTCAGAAACTGTATTTCGATGGCCTCTTGAAATCAACATATTCTAAATAACCTTAAACTTGAGCTTTGAGTGGGATTTATAAACTCACCTGATCTTTTTATATAAATCACACAAAGAACAGCAGCAGTAAGTAGAAGTAATGAAGCGATCACACCAATAGTCACTGTTTGAGAGCCGGTCACTGAGAAAGACAAATAAAGAAAATGACAAATTAAAGTCACTAAAGTGAACAATGACTTGAGTTTGTGATCAGCCACAGAAAAATGCAGCGACGAGACGAGACAACGGAGACGGGAGCCCTCGGAGCGACCGGAAAGAGAGAGGAAAAAAAAAAATTATAGTACGGTTCCCTGACATGCTGCCGCTCGTTCCTCAACCAGCCGAGAGGCTCTTCCTCGCGGTGCTATGCGGTGGTGCTGGACGTTCGGTGGACGGCCCGATCCTCCTCCGCCTCCTGGCGGTTGGCGATGGCTCCTCCGTGTGAGGGCACCGGGGTAGCGAGTCAGTCCGCCATTTCCTGCTCCTCACCATCATGGCTGTTGGCAGCAGGATTCCGGCTCACGGCCCACGGCGCTGACTCCTCCGCTCCCTCTTGGACGGCCGCCATCCCACCTCGGCCCAGGAGCACGGCAGCGAGCTCTCCGTTCCACCCAAATCCTCGCTCCAGAACCACCGCCTCGGGCAGCCACTGGCGGACGCCCTTCGTCCGCGCTGCCCGAACTCCTCAGCACCGCGATGCCCCTCAGCAGCGAGGTCTCTCCGACAGCATGTCTCTCCTTCCTCCCGGGTTTAGGCACCAATGTAATAAGATTCAAAGTAAGGAAGGAAGGAGTCGGGAACCGGAAGACATTCAAAACATTTAATCAAATAATAACAGAACATAAACAGCCGACGGCCCCTCACGGACGACCACCGGCGAAACAACATAAACATAAATAGACAGCCGGCCGCCCCTCACGGACGACGGCCGGCAAATAAAACATAAATACATATACACACACAAGCTCGGGCCCGGTCCTCTCTCATCGGCGGTCCGGTCGCTCGTTCCTTTTATATGCTCCCAATCTCCTACGTGATGCGAGGCCGGTGCGCGCACCACTGGCGCTAATTAACAATTACTTACCGGCCTCGAACCACGGACTCGCCTCGCATACTCCACTACAAATATTTATTTGGTGAAAAAGTCTCTATTATGGTGATCATTGTTTTCTTTAGTTGGGCTCTTGACTCTTGGCTTACTATTTTGTGTGTGTGTGTCCTTATAAAGTTCTTTTGTTATGATGATGCTAATGAGATCTAATCAAATAGTGTTATTGTTATGGCTCTATCTGGCAAGTTGCCATTTTGGTAACTTATTCCGCCAATCTCAACAGGGTTTCCATGCCTCTCTGTGAGTTTGTGTACGCGCATGGATGTCTCTCAGGCTGAATCAGAAATGGCATATGTCTTTACTATATAGAGGGAAAAAAGCAATAGGCGAACGACTAGTATGTCCGAATCGTTAAGTATTCGCAAAACAATAGGCGAGAAATACCCTTGTGAGGGAAAACACATCGCAAAATCACAAAGCTGCTGTATTCCATTTAATTGTTTACGTTTATCGAGAGGATAAAGCTACTGTAGTGGAGTAGGCAGGGCGAGACCGTGGTTCGTGGATCACGTAGGAGAATTGGGAGCGTATAAAGAAACGAGCGACCGGACCGTCGATGAGAGAGGACCGGGCCCGAACATGTTTGTATTTGTATTTATGTTTTGTTCGCTGGCGGTGAGGGATATTACTGTTATTATCACATATTTTATTACGTATTTCTTATGGTGTGAAGATATGTTTTTGTTTCATACAGTCATTCATCATATAATCTGCACTGTGAAAACATTGAAAACTGTGTGTGATTTTGAAGTGCTTGCAACAGGAAATGTGAGTGTGTGGGGGAGAGGGGCCATCTTCGGCTGCAGTTGTATAGAAGATTTGGGGGAGGTATGCGGAATGTGTATTTTCAGGAATGTTTTGCAGGAAGCAAAAAGACACAGCAGACGTTGATTGGTGGAAAGAGGACAAAGCAGAACTTGATGATTGGTGGAAACAAGGGAGACCCCCGGCCCCTGCAGAAGAGAGATCGGCGTGACATACCAATAAATGCTGTGAATATGTGCTTTTTTGAGAGGACAGAGGAGTGTTCGTCCAACAACCCAGCATGCTGTATTTTTTGTAATCTGGTTAATAAACCTCATTTTATTGGAAATCGTCTCCCTTCCATTTTTGAATATGCAGGACGCCTAAAAAGACCAACAGCGGTCGGCCGTGAGGGGCCGCCGGCCGTTATTATTCGATTGAATGTTTTAAATGTTTGCCGGTTCCCGCCTCCTTCCTTCCCTACTTTGAATCTTGTTACATTGGTGCCAAACCGGGATAGAAGGAGATGTGGTCGGCGAGGCTGATAAGTTACGTTTATTCAGCAATCTCATAAATACAAATACAAACATGTTCGGGCCCGGTCCTCTCTCATCGACGGTCTGGTCGCTCGTTTCTTTATACTCTCTCAATTCTCCTATGTGATACGAGGCCGGTGCGCGCACAACTGGCGCTAATAAACAATTACTCACCGGCCTCGAACCACGGTCTCGCCCTGCCTACTCCACTACAGCTACCTACAAGATAATAGTGAAAATACAGACGAATGAAAAAATCTGTATGTGATGTGTTGTTAACTTGTACAAAACCCACGTAACAGTGTTAACTCAACCTGTCTCTAATAACCTCAGTTGTAACACTTGTCATTACATCACATGGCTAATCTCTGGCCCACACTCCAGTACAGTAGGAGGTGTATATACCTCAATCGTTAGTTGCCACCGCCATTGAAATGAAACAGAAGAAGAATTGCATGACATAATCACGTCAATATGGCACACGACGCCTGGATCCCATTCATACTAGACTACTACACCCATTCAGGCAAAACACTAAAATTAGCCTCGTTAAGTACGTACTTACTGAAATTGAGTACCTGCTCAATGTCTGTGTGTTAACTTAGACAATTTACTTTTACTTTGGACAGCTTAAAAATTATGTCAACTTGCTATCTTATTAGTTTTTCTCAAATTATATGTATGGCTTGGTTCAAATCAAAATGTATATATTTCAGTGTATGAAAATCAACAAAATAGAACGTCATGCTGCAGTGCATTCTGGGAATCATGAATGAATTTTATACCCAGCATACATTGTTTACTGCGCTATTTTTTCATGGCCATATCAGACCGTTCTGGGAATGTATTCCAGCACCAGCAGGGACAACAATATTTTTCTAGCGGGAATATACCTTTGTTGGTAGTTTTCTGGTGTGTGTAAGAGTTGAGAATTCTTCAGGGTTTGTGGTGGGTCACTAGAAATCTTGTTTGAATCTGTAGAAGATGATGAATGTTCAGAGACATCATACTGTAGAACATCACAATCATATTCATGTTTATGTCATTTCTTCATCGTGAGTACTAGGGCTGGGGTTTGCGACCAAATTGGCGATTCAATTCGATTCTTGTTTTTAGGTTTTGATTCGATTCGATTCAATATCGATTAGTTATTAGAACGTCAATTAGAATGCTAGTTTGCAGGTATGGAATCCACATTTAAGTATATGTTTGCAATATAGTCAGGGTGCACATACGTTTTTTCTATGTGGTTCTCAAGAGAGCACGTGGAGATTCGGTTTGGTTTACCTATTAAAAATAAAAGTAAAAAAGTAGTTGCTTTTCAATGAACAATAAACAAAATAATATAGTGGGATAATACTATATTTTATTGCTTTAAAGTACACTTAAAATACAATGGTATTGTATTTATTCTTGTTTTCATTTTAAATTAGTAAATATCAATTTTCAACATCAAATTTGAAACCTAAAACGCCAACCTTTTTGCTTTTGGGCAGGTTGCTGGGAAGTGCACTTGCGAGCGCACATGGACCTGAAGCGCAGTGCAGATCCAGACATTCATCGAACCAACGAAGGCGGAGCTACCGATACTCCGTTTTTCATAACTTACACCCAGGTCCCATTTAACACCGGGAACAAACGAGATCGCAGTAGTTTTAGCAGCATTCAGTTCAAAGGGAAATCTTTTCCAGTATTACATTTAGTCGGTCGAAACAGTGATTGTGCAAGCGCAATTTTAATTTTGGTCACGCACGCGCATCACTTATGTGCATCCCAGGATATAGTGACATGTTATGCCTTTCACTGAAGTACTTGCGTGTCACCATTACGTATCTCGGCTCCAAAACATTGATTAGATTGTGAAATCCCTCGTTCTCAACTATCGCGTAGTCTTAGCGCGAGGTGAATCTGACATTCATTTGCAGGAGCTGGGGTCCATTGGCTACCGCGAGCTTCCGCCATGATCCTTATTTCCTCTCCCACTTTTATTTGAATTTATTTTGTTTTATTTGTATCAGCACGAGTGATTGCGACATCTCCAGGAAGGCGAAATACAGATTTCATTGAACTAAAGCACACGCATTAAGAATCATACCGAATCGATATTGTTTCGTTAAATTGAAAATCGATTAATATCGAAGAATCATATTTTTTACCCAGCCCTAATCAGTACAGAGTTGAATGACTGAAGTCACTTTGAGTTCAGGACACTCCTGTCAGAGTGATGTCTTACCTGTAAATCTGACAGTATATGTGACTGAGGTCTTGATGTCATTCTTGTGTTTGAGCACACATCTCAACTCTGTGTTGTCGTCTTCATTCACAAGTGTTGTAGTCAGAGAGATGAGACAGAGTTCATCTGATCTAATCTGATATCTGGAGTCTGTCTGTAGATCAACATCAGTCTGATTCATCCACACAAGCTGATATCCATCATAACTGGACACATGATCACAGTAATATGAAAACAGCTGACAGGAGAGAGTGACAGATGTGTTTGCTCTTATCTCAGTCTGTGTGATGATGATGATGATGAAGACACTGAAACACAAATCACACAACACACTCTCAGTACTCATGAGTTTCAGTGAAAACACAAGAGATAAAGAGAACTGTGAACTGAAGTTAAACATGTGTTCATATGAATGAAGAGAAACACTGACCATGAAGAACATGAAGATAAACATGTGAATCAGCTCCATGTTGACTTCCATTCACAAATTGTCTGCAGGTGTAAACTCCACCATCATGTTGTGTTGTGTTATAGATGTTAAGAGAGCAGTCAGATGTCAGATTCAGTCTCTCAGATCTCTCTGTGTTTTCTTCTTTATTCCTCCATTAAACACTTCTACTGTAGATGATGTTGTATAATTACTGTAGTTCCATGTAGTTGAGGAGCATTGATGAAGAGCATCATTACAGGACAGAGACACACTTTCACCAGAACTGATGAACACATGACTCACTTCTGCTCCACTCACACCTGAAACAGCAGATGACATCATTCATATTAATATATCACAATGTATTCAAACAGTTCAATATGTATCTTTTAAAGGCGGGGTGTCCAATTTCCAAATTAGGCTTGTTTAAACAAAGTCGGTCCGAGTACCAAAACAATCTTGTAACCAATCAGCCGTAAGGTGCACAGAGCAAAAGACGGACATTAGTCGAGCAGAGTGCTGAAGAAAGTGAAAGATGGGCATAGGGGGTGTGTCTGTTTTGGTGATTTAAACCCTTTAATGACAGATAGACTTTTATTATTTTTACATCACATAAATCAGAAGATTTGACAGAACAAAATGTGATCTAGTTCCTCTATCATTGTGTGCATTTATATTGGCATTAACATGCGATCTCGGTGATCTGAAAAAGCAGATCTGATCTTCAGACAATCAGGACACATGTCAGGACACGTCAACATCAAGTGTTCTACATCTGGATATCTGATTGGATCTCTATAGTTTCCCGCCTATTATTTTAATAAGCCTGCAATTTAAAAAGAGCCCCGGTGCAGGAATATTTTACACAACACGTATAACAGGAAGCATGTTACAGATTTGATACCCTGGAAAGTATCCCCCTCAGTCATGTTGAAATCATGGCAGCGGTGGGAAGTAAACCACGGTTAAGATGATTAATGATCTTATATGTGAAAGTATAAATAGAGGACGTTTGTAAATTTACACAAGATTTTGTACTTGATCTGTGGTGGGTTTCAATCGCGCGCACAAACACACACACACACACACACGCGCGCACACACACACACACACACTTTCACGCACACACACACACACACACTTTCACGCACACACACAAAGCCTCTAACAGTGTTTTTAAACTCATAATTTGTTTATTCTTGTCATAAACACATAAAATAAACACATAACTAGGCCGCAGTTACTATGATCACTTTCTGGTGTGAAGTGTTCATTTATTCATGAAGTTAATGAATCAATTTAGTTGACTTCACAAGTGACGATTGATCTTTAGTGATGACACCTGCTGTTCATGATCATAGTCCACTGAAGAAGTGAACAAGAACAGGAAATAAAGACTATAGACACACTGATTCATGTCATATAAATACACAATCACACATGCTAATAAAATACATATTTACATGTAACTAAATTAAACTTTTGACTTCTTTAAATATTGTTACGAACCTCTTGAAATGGTCTAGGGAAAAAAAGGAGTAACATTAAAATTTTTGTGGTAAAAGTGTAAATCTGAAGGAGGCAACAGCAACAATGTAGAGACACCAGTTGCAAACAAATGTGATTTATTGTACAAAGTGAAAATCCAAATAACTACCAAAAGTTATTTGGATAAGAATATATATATATTAAAGAGACAACCCATGTGTACCAATATTTACAACTCAGAAAAAAAAAAAAAAAAGAAATACAAATCAACCCAAGAGAAAGAGGACGCCAGTGACGCCAAATGAAAGAAAGAAACAAAAACAAAACACTTCTAACTTATTTTAAACCTCTAACCTTACGAAAGAAAAAGATAGCAAATCTTCAGCGCCAAGCGCCATATACTTCCCTATCCTCAACTAATAGAAACCAAACTTACAGGGGGTGGCGTTCACCTCTTACCTAGGGTGTCTAAACAAATCGAGGTACCTAAATGTTGCACAATGGAAGTAGCACGACATCTTTCCTATTCACCTTCCTCTTGGGTAAAGAGAAAACGTCCTAGAGCCTAAGCTCAGCAAAGCTCAAAGAGCAACGCCATCCAAGTCACAAAGTGACTTAAAAAAACAAATGGAAATCAAAAGAACAAGTAACATAACAACAAAAAACCAGGAAGCAAAAGATCTCGGTTCACTTCCTTGCACGTCCATTTATCTGCGGTGGAAACTTTACTGGCACTGTATAGGTCGTTGTCACATTGATTACTGATGACTGACAGCTTCCAGAGCCAATCAGCAGACAAGGGAAGTGGCCTAAGAGATTGACAGTTAACAAGGAGAGAGAGCGAGAACGAACACAAGCACATTTATGGACGTAACAATATCATTTGTAGAGCTTTAGTTGTATTAACTAGTTGAACGAGCACAGGACAATGAACACGAGGATGTTTTAAAGGGAGACTTAAACACAGGATACTTAACAAGGAAAAGGTGCTGGGGATTAAGCACTAAGGAAAGGTTAACAGGAAACGAGATGGATACACTGACGAGACGCGAGAAAGAGCCATGTCTATCTCACACAAACCTTAAGGCTATGCCATGACTCCGCACCAAGAACAAGAATAAACATGACATGATAGCGGAATCATGACACACAAGTAGACTATATTGGAACACGCTGGTATAATGTTGGTATTTGTGTCTGTGACATAAAAATAAACAATTGACACGTTTAAAAACACCAATGGTGCTGTGTGTGCCAGTTAAACCCATTCATGACTGTCAAAATAGCCTATGTGAAGAATAAAGCTGAAGTGGTCAAGTAAACATATCGTGTGATTTGAATACTCATGACATCAGACTTTTAAATGTGAGAATAACCCTTACGGAAAGATAATATATTTCCTAATATATGAATGTAAAATATATTAAATGACATAATGGTATATTAGAAAAATATAGATAATAAATTGTGTAAATATATTAAGATATATTAAATAATACATGAGGAATTGCCGCTTTTCATATATTGAAAAATATATTGACCATAATATATTTAGTTAGATGTCCCAATATATGAAATTTTATAATCAGTAAAATACTTTATATTATATTGATGTACACGTGATAAGATATGGGTCTGAATGTGTAAAATATATTGGCCATAATATTTATTACGTTAAGAAT
Organism: Triplophysa tibetana; assembly: GCA_008369825.1. Lineage (NCBI taxonomy): Eukaryota > Metazoa > Chordata > Actinopteri > Cypriniformes > Nemacheilidae > Triplophysa > Triplophysa tibetana. The sequence continues at coordinate 20,224,193 of CM017897.1, forward strand.
TACAACATACATGTTTCATATTTTTAAACATAGCCACTTCACAATAACCTATGCACTCCTGTTTAAACTGAAGCACTTATTTAACAGACAATCACTTCACTGAATAGTGCTCATTAAAGTAATATATGATCTTAAAGATATTCGGTCAATGGTTATCCTAACCACAGACTCGACCACTGTAACCCACACATTTACACATACTAGAGACCCTTCTACATTTAAAAGTAATTCAACATTAACACTATATGTGTAAACTAAACAATCACCTTTATATGTGAACATTTTCAGGTTTATTTTTGTCTTGTTTCTAAATAAATTTTATGTTCAATATATATCCATATATTGTCAATGCATATATTGCTTATATCAAAAAACATTAGCACCAGCTTCCAATATATGGAAATGTTTGATGTAAAATAATTTATTATATTGACAGTATATTCATATATTTTTGTTCCGTAAGG